>CM052274.1:3006389-3102948 GCA_028455795.1 Lasioglossum marginatum
GAGACAGCTTCTTCAATCAAAGTAATTTCTTATGTCTCTTGTAAAATATATTGGGTTGGCAAGAAAGAAATTTCAGTATTTTGAGGTGAAATAGGGCCCAATTTTTGTATTCAAGCAATGAACTTTAATGAATAAGATATTTCCATTTTGTTCGATGAACTTTTACCGAAAAGAATAAATTAGAAAATAATTTGTTGATTGAAGCTCATCGTTTGAATAAAGAAATTTGGTTTCACTTCACCTTAAAATACTTATTTAAAATATTTCTTGCCAACCGAATAGTATACATGTAAAATAAGTAATGGTGAAGATGTACCTACGCATTTATTTCTGTAAATCTCAAGAAAGTTGGACTCGCAATCGGTTGACATATGTATAGAACAGGGCTGTGGCCAACAAGTTGCTCGTGAGCAGCTCCTTCCCCGACTCACGTGCTGGACTGAACGACTCCCACCACTCTACTCGACGGGTATAGTTTGCAGGAAGGAAAGGGCTAGTAAACTAGCTCTTTCTCTCTCTTTCTCTCGCCCAGACACGGTAATGTATAAGACAGCAGATTTTATGCATTTATGACAAAAATGAGGAGGTGTAATTTAGAAAAGTAAAACCATTAGCAAAATTTAGAAACAACTGTTACATTATTTTCAATCTATTAAACATATTAAGAAAGAAAATAAACTTCCACTTTCCTCCAGTTTATTGCTATTTAGGTACAAATTGTTATTTTGCATAAAGATCCGCTGTCTAGTAATGAATCAGTATCAGAAGAAGTTGGGCAGCCCTGGTATAGAATAATAAAACATTTCCACATTGATCTTCATGCAAAATGAAAAATGTGCTTCAATTGCAAGGAGCTGAATATAAATATATATTTTTCACTAGTAATTTTAACATACTGAAAATAATATATCAGTACTCTTAAAATATTTTAATCTTTTCACTGTTTCAAATTGCACCTATTCATTTTTATCATTAATGCATTAAAATCCGGAGTGTCATAATAATTAGACCCGGGATCTTTATGCAAAATAAGAAGTTTGTGCCTCAATTCCAAGATACAGGAGCTAAATATAAATCTATATTTCTCACTAATAATTTGAATGTAGTAACAATAATAATACCTTTAATTGCACTTACTCATGTTTGTCATGAATGCATAAAATCCGGAGTCTAATAATAATGATCTCTTCTCTATCAACGTATTTTACGAAGCAACGTATTTAGTCGAGCAATTTGCCTCCCTAATCACTTTGAACGTGAAACTATTGAAGCCAATAAAACAAAAGATCGATAGAAGTTCAGCAATCAATTTCCAGGGGAAAAATCAACCGTGCCGCCGACTTCGCGAAATTGCGGGTGGAATCGAGGGAATCAATTTTCTCTCTTTATAGAAGCCCGGTTAAACGATTTTGGTGAACCCGATGCTGCAGTACAATGCGCAACTGACACTTCATTACGTTCCTCAGCGAAGAGTAGACTGGCTGTAGCCAGTCGATCCAGTTGTGCCTAAATCATCGTCGACGTGGCAGAACCTTTTCGTTACGACCAATTGCTTCTAAACGCAATTATTAGAGCAGAACAATGCGCGCCGTCGGCGATGTACAAACGCATCTTCATTACTCTGTGTTCGCGACGAACACAAAACAACCAGCCACTTAATATTCACTAGGAAGCGTTATTCGACGAACGACAGTCGCCTGATTTCCAACGACAAATGCCAGACACGCGAGGAATCCGTCTCTGGTATGCAGAGTGTATTTTTCGCCATGACTAACAAGAATTTCTATTTAGGGTGATTCCGGGATAGATGCACCACATTTTGTTTTCTGTTTATAAAAATTTTATTAAAAAGAATGGAAAGTGTAGACAGTCATAGTTGAATTGTTTATTTAAATCTCTTCAACATAACGTTAAATGAGTAAAACTTTTATATTAATATATTAATATGCTGTTTAGAAAAGTTCGAAAAAGTGCATCTCTCCCTAGGGGTTAGATGCACTCCTAATTGGGGATAGACGCACTCTTTTATTTATAGCCTCTTCTCCATACTTCTATTCTTTTTTCCTCTACCACACATGTTACATAAAGTAGTATACATTGTACATGTTTCATGGAGCATGCGCGAATACGGAAAATTCAATTCAGTGCTAGCAATAGTTTCTTGCGAATATCTCGAGAACTAAAAGAGACCCCCTCATATATGAACAGGAAAAAGTTGTTCAAAATCTCGAAATCTATAACAAATTTAAATTTCATCAAAATCGGAGAGGAGTACCTCTTTCTAAATTATTATCGATATTAATTAATTAAAGTGCATGATGTTAACAAGTGTGTCAAACAACAAGTCTCAGTTTTAATTGATCGCTTTGTAATTAACTGAAAAAGAGATGCTCCTGACGAAAACGACTGCCCAGTATACTTACATAAATTACTGGTGCGTCTATCCCTAAATTGAGGGAGAGACGCGCCTATACAAAAACAAGAACCAATCCAAAAGATTTTGTTACAACACGATGAAAAATCGTAAAGGAGAAACCATTGTCTCTATTTAAGTTGATACTGATAGTTAAAACCATGCAATAAGAACGTAATAACATTTGCAAACGAGGTTATTTGCATAGGTTAATACGATGTAAATGACACGCGAAGAACAGTTAAAAATCGTCCAGTATTGCCACAAGAAAAATTGGTGCATCTATCCAGAAATTACCCTACTCTCTTCGAATGGATAGAAAAACGGGTAAAAATCACTGTGCATCGTGGAATTCGAATCTTCCGCGACGGATTATTCGGTTTGCATATTTTGCTGATTATGAAATTCTACGAATTTCTAATTAGAAACTTCCCAGCTTTGCGCTGAGGGGTGCGGTTGGAGCACGGTCGAAAACGTGTTTCCGGCCCAGAAGACTAAAATAAGCAACTTTGTATGTTATCTCGTGCATCTAGTTAATGCGGGAAACACTCGAAAGTTCTAATTAACGTTTTCGCTTAACGCGCAGAAAGCCGCCCGATTTTCTACACCGCGACAAGAAAAACAAAGAGGACTCAAGCTGCACCAAAACGATGATTTATTCGCGGCAACCTGCTGCATAATCTTGCTACGTAATTCTACCAAATGAGAGTGCAGTCGGTATATCTAATTTTATACGGGGTGGGTCACCACATATTACCACTTCGATTTGCATGACTATTATTATTCGAAGCGGAAAATGGTTCACGTATAGTCGAATGGTGTCATTCGAACGTTAATAGTGTCAGAGGGCATGTGAAGGTCACATTAACTATTTTTGCACAACTAATGCATCTCGATACTCTTTACAAGAAAGTGTTAACCTACTTATGCGAAAAAATCATTTATTTAAGAGATATGAGAGGTTCAATGTGACGATCATTCACATCGTAACTAGACAGCGAATTTTCATGCAAAATCAAAATTTTGTACCTGAATTGCAACAAACTGGAGGTAAGTGAAAGTTTATTTTCTTTCTTAACGCTCCGGGCGCTGTGCCGGAGTCATTTTTGACTCATTTGTGTACGGCCGAGTAGCAGAATGTTTCAAATGTTGTTTTCTTCGTGATACCGGCTCACGTACGACGGAACACTCGTCAGGTAGAAACCTGTTGCTAGTTTGACACAGCGTTCGTGTACATAGAATTTACGATGGTTCCGTCGAAACGTTTTAAACTGCTGTTTTGTGCGCTTGGTGTTTTTGTATGTTACTTTTACTGTGGCATGTTACATGAGAAAATCACACGGGGACAATACGGAGATGAAAAGAATCCCGAGAAATTCACTTACATGTTTACCTTAGTATTCCTTCAATGCTTGGTCAACTACCTGTTCGCCAAGATCATCTTATTGACAGTTTTTAAACAAGGCGAAGATACTACTCCGCAATCATATTACACCATAGCTGCTCTCACGTATTTATTAGCAATGGTGTGCACTAATATGGCTTTACGGTTTGAACATTTAAATTGTTATTCAAGTACTCAATTTGTGGCAATTAAATTAACCCCTTGCCTTACAATATCGTGTCTGACACGTGATGAAGATTCTGAACACATTCTCTGATAAAAATGCATGGTAATAATTTCCTTTAAACCGAAACAAAATTCTATTTTTGTTTTGTTGATATACAGCTATTGGAGAACATATAGGCATACAATTTATATCAATTTTCTCCTCTTTTAGGAAATTACGATCTACATAAAAGTTCTAATCACTGAAACCATAAAATAAATCGTAGGGCAAGGGGTTAATTAATAAACTACAGGTAGTAGCTTGAATTTAAAACAATAGACAGAGGAAAAAATTTAAGAATATTAGTCCGAGCCTATTAAAATCAATAAAGGAAGAAAGAAATTTCTATTTAGCTCCTAATTCACGCAATGAATGTAAACAAATTTGAAATTGATTTATTATTATTTTTGTTTTGTTGATATGCAGCTATTGGAGAACATATATGCATACAATTTATATCGATAGTCTCCTTTTTTAGGAAATTACGATCTACAAAAAAGTTCTAGTCACTGAAACCGTTAAATAAATCGTAAGGCAAGGGGCTAACTGAATAACTGTTTCATTGAGGATATCGGAAAGACTAATGTGTCTACACGAGATATTATCGAAAGAAAATTTGTAAAAATTATTAATTAGAGCTGTGAACAGTCCTAAGCATTGCCAATTATACACTAGTATTCGGACTCCCACTAGTATTCGGACATTCTTAAGAAGACGATAACTTTTTTAAAATTGTACTATACGATTTAAACTTTTTTTGGGAAGCTAGAGCAATTAGTTTGCTACAAGACGTGAAAAAAGATTTTTTCAAAAATTGCAATAGATCGGAATTGTAGAAAAAATACCAAAAGTTGCATTTTACAACTTTTTTATGTGTAAAAAATACGTTTTGTACATCTGTGTCAATTCTATGCACTGTGAGAGTTTCAGAAAGATGTCAGAATCCTTAGATTTACTGTAGTTGTAGACCAAAAATCTGCAATTTTTACCATCTTTGTAGCTCATTGCAACGTCGACCGATTTTGACGAAATTTTCAGAATATGTTTAATTGACACCGATCTACAAAACGTATTTTTTACATTTTTAATATAGGCCCACATAAAAAAGTTGTAAAATGCAACTTTTAGTATTTTTTCTACAATTCCGATCAATTGCAATTTTTGAGAAAAAATTTTTTCACATCCTATAGCAAATTAATTGCTCCAGCTTCCCAAAAAAAGTTCAAATCGTATAGTACAATTTTTAAAAAGCTATCGTCTTTTTTAGAGTGTCTGAATATTAGTGGGAGTCACTGTAGCTATAAAAATCGTCCGTTGTCCGAGGGTTCATATATTAAATTACACCTACTCATTTTTTTTTATTTTTTTTTGATTGTCAGATACTGGAGAGGGCAAGAAGAGACTATTATCGTTGTTCAATATGTACATTGCAAGCAAGCGATTGTTTAATTATGAAAAAGTAAATTAATCAAACATTTTCGACGCTGCTAAATCACTCCCTTTAATTTGGCAAATACTTTCGAGAACTATGCGCATCGAAATTCGGTGTAAATATTGTACTTTATGTCTACGATGTAGGTAACTAAGACGAATAGAAATAGAGTTCAAAAGAGCCACGTATAAACGTGAACTTGGTTCCACGGCGTATTTCACGCTTCATATTCCGGACCTGACAATCCCTTTCACCAAGTATAATTTAGAAACGGTGAAACGAGCGAGTCGCTTCTGAGGAATCTATAAATTTCAGAGATCGCGTCGCGTAGTTGGTCTATAGTCCTCGCGAACACACTTTCCCCTCGCAAACACGTGCGTGCGTGCTCTGTTTAACCAGTCGTAAGTTCGTCTCGCATTATCCGCGATAGGTCGCGTCGGTCTCGAATAAGAAGCACTGCCTGGCAGGGGGTCCTTCAGACGTGGTTAATTGAATCTGCTCGCGGAATTATTAGACCAGAACAGTGCTCGCGACGGGACGCTCAAACTTAATTTCCCATTCCGCTTGATCCGCGACACGCAGGCCAGACTCCTTCATCACCTTTGTCTTTTGGTGGAATTCGACGCATCGCTCGTCAAACGTCCTTGTTCCATTGGCGACGAATTCTGATGCTGAGTTTATTTCGTGCCACGGCGGATACATACATTATGTCAAACGACATAAAATTCTGTTCCTTCCATTTCCCTCTTCGACCTTTTCGTTGACTGGGCTACGTTTCTACATACAGGTATACTGCATTCGCGGAGCTGAATACCGAACAGAGCGTCCCACGAAATCAGCGAGCTCGCATTTCGCTGAAAATAATGGTCCCTTCATTATTTCCGATTCCAGCGGGTCTGGGTCATTTTCAGCGAAGGAGCCAGTCGCTGAAGACTCTCGTTACAAACGTTACGAGCGAAACTGCTGAAAGCGGGGAAACAGGAAGAGTCAAACAGCAGAGAGAAACGTCATTGCACGATCGACCTTTATCGACGCGCCGTGACGTTCTAATTTCATTTAATCGTGGATTACACGACCGTCTTAATCTTGGTTTCCTCGACATCGGAAACTTTCAGTAGACTCCCGCCGATGACTTCAGGTAATCGATTTCATCTAAGAAAAGCCCAAGAGAAAATTTTTTTGTGTAGCCGAAAGGCCAACCCTCCAACCCTTCGAGAACCTGTTCTTTGGGGAAGTTAAAAAATTTAATTTGATGTGTTGAATCGTACGCTGCGACAGTGGTACTCCGTTTATGTGAACTCCATTTATAAGAACTGACTTTTAGTAATGCCTGATTGACTGAACTCTTGCTGAGCGAAATCCTCTTATACGAACGTGAACTGTTAACACTAAACCTACCGAGCTTTAAAAGTAGCCGTTATGTTGCCTTATAAAAATAACAAGATTCAATTTATTTGAACTTTGTACAGTTAATATTATAATATCCGCGCTATTACGCTATGCACTCCGAATTATTTTTCAATATTCTTGTCAACAACTCCCTGCTATTGTATTTTAAGTGTTTCATTCGAAATTTACTTCAAAAGGACAGTTCCTTGACTGCTACTTATATTAAACAATTTTGCTTACTGATTATATTAAATATTACTCAAACTTTGCTGTAATTTATAATTTTGAAACTAAAAGGAATTACTAATTAACACTAATCGTACCACGACTAGTCAAATGACCGCTTTCACATTCTTTATTTTTTAATGATTGAAATTAAAATTATTCAATAAATTTCTTTATTCGAGCACGTGTCATTACAAAAATTGTGGAACATCTAAATGACCTCAGTCTAGTAATTTTTATAAAACAATATATATATCTGATACATTTTGTATCTGGTACGGTTAGTGTTAAAGGAATTATTATTAAAGAGATAAAGGAAGAACCAGATACATAGAAAACCCCGTTTTATTTACATTTTTCTTTCTCTGAAGTGCAGAGAGTCAAATATATTAAAGCATCTTTATAATTTCAATAATTGTGAAATAAATCATCTGGAACCGGAATCACTTGATCGGTGGTGAGTAAATTTAGTATTACATGAACCGAAAATCATAGTCAATAGTGGGAGACGGATGGACTTCTATTATATGAATCACCCTATCATGTTCACCAACCTATCTCCCGACAGGTTCATAAAAATGAAGTGTACTGTAATAGAATGTAGACTGCTGCTCAAATGTTTTCTATCGACAACAAGCTAGAACAACAAGTGAGAACGATCTGAATTGCCGCCAGGGGAAAACGCTTCGGGGCAAATGACGCCGGGAAAAGAAGAGACTCTCGGTCTTGCAGGGTGGGTATTGAGAGTTAAGGAAAATTATTTCTCACCCCTCTCTGTAAGGAATACACTTATTGTTAGCAAAGCCAATTGGTTGATGTAGAGAATTTTCTAAAAATATAGTAATTATAACAAAAATATGAAAGTAATAATGTACCGATTTCTCAGTTACACTTTGCTTTATGAACCATTGGGAATAAGTTAGTTAGTAATAATGGAATCGCACTAGACTGCGGATCTTCATGCATTTATGGCTCCTAAAAATTTTCAAAAAATGCTAGAATATAAAATTCCAAAGAATTTAATAAGATTTTTATTTATTTCAGATCTATAGAGGCTACTGTCACTGAAAATAAGATTTTATTTGTTCCCACTTTCTTGAAATTTCCCCGCAAAAATGAAAAGTTGCGTAAACATCCGCAGTCTATTTATCGGTAAGCCACGGAGTTATTTTATCGATGTATGGTATAGTCCAGTGGTTCTTAACCTTTTTGAAGTCAGGGAACACTTTTGATTATATGAAAAATCTGCGCAACACCAAAATTAATGATCCAGAAAACATCCCGCGTAGAAATAAATAGATTTCAGAAAATATATTATTAAATATATTGAATATATTTTGCGGAACAGTTGCAGAAAGCTCGGGGAACACCGGTTAAGAACCAGTGGTGTAGCCCTTTACCCTTTCGGAATAATTGGACTTCTATTACATTTTAAGAAAAGTGTCCTTGCTACTTACATATCAAGGTAAAGTAGTTTTGAAAGGAGCTACAGTTAGGAGTACAACCGTTGTACTAAAAGGAGGTTCGGCGATGTCAATCTCTGAAACCGGCATCGTGTCTCTTGCACTATTTCTGATTGAGTAGTCTTAATTTTCTTTCTAGTTGCCAGTAAAATTGTTTTATTACAAATTCTATCTTCTTTCCTTGGGTAAAAAAGGAAACTTGTCGTTCCAGATTTACTAACAGGATTCGTAAGATAGGCATTCCAGATACAGAATCCATTCCAGATCCTAACTGAGTACTTAGATAACACGGTTCAATTTACACAATTACAATTAGCGGCGACTGCATATACACGAGCTCAAAATGTAATCAGTAGACTGGATTTTATGCATTTATGACAAAAATGGGTAAGTCCGATTTAAAATAGTTTACGAGTTAAGAGTATTTCGAAACGCCAATGTATTATTTTCAATCCACTAAAATTATTAAAGAGCGAAAGAACTTTTCGCCTGGCTCCTGTTTCTTAAAATTGATGCAGAAAATTTTTATTTTGCATAAAGATCCGCAGTCTGGTAATCAGTAGATAGGTCCTTTACAATAAAATTCAGGTGTTCATTACATGAAAATATATATTTATTCTATGCATTTGACGATATTTTTATTTTTGCAATTATGCTAATCAAATGCTAGTTTCTTGTTTTATAATTAATGCAATTGTGAAGACACTTTCGTAGGAAATTATTGACGCTCTTTCGTTGTTGAAGCGTATACTTCAATAGAAATTGTGCAGAATGGGAATAAATTCAATATTGCTATTTTTAGAAAACAATACATGTACTATATATTTTTCTGTTAAATAGTAGCAATGCAAAACATACGTGGTTTCATAGTTAAAACAGTGAAAGGTGTCGCCACAGGAAAACAATAGATTCAATGAAAATTGTATTCAGTTCCAGAAATGTAATGGCATTTCACTATAATTAAAAGTGAGAATTGTAATAACAATACATATTTATGGTCCGAAAAAATAACATTGCTAATTGTTTACACAGGTTGTCTAAAATTTGTTTGTACAAAACAGCAAGAATTGATGCAATGAAGCAATAAATCGAAATACAATGTTGTCGAAAGTGGTTTATATACAAGAAATATTGGAGGGAATAATTAGCATATCATCAACGTGTTCCTGATTTCATAATAATTTGAAAATCTATTTCACACATATTCAAATGTTTAGAAGCTGCGAAGTCTCTACGAGAGAAAAGTGTGACAATGCATAAAAAATAAAATTTCTGGAAGTTTTGGAAACTGTCAGCGAATATAATGTTACGAAATGAACGATATAGAAGTAGACACTTCTAAAGAAATGTCTATATCAGTTGATCGAAACGAGAAGCTGCTATGTGGTGACTGTCGAACGCGAAACTGTTTCGAAATTTGAAGATAAACCAATGGAGTCGCGTTGAATCACCATTACGTATCATACTTATCATACGGTAAATAAAAGTATCTTTCAAGCGTGAAAATGGCTTTCGAGCGATGCAAATATTTCTGAAACTTGTTGAAGAAGCGTCACCTGCGTTCCGAGATGTATTCGTTCCCAAGGCGATGCAACTTTCCGCATAATAACTACATTTATGCGTATCTCCATCTAAAAATTCTGCCCCGAACAAATCCAATTTTCCACGAGCAAGAAATTCCGTATTTCCTTTGAAATCAAATTCTCAAAGGAAAGTATATAAAATCGCAATATCGAATGGTGACTAGGGATGGTCGATCACGTTCGTTCCCAATCTCGGTGATTTTCCACAGTGATTCGTGAAACTATCATATGCGTTTCCTATAATGGTTAGCTAATACATCGGTATTTTGCAAAACTTTATACAGTATTTTATCCATAAATGTCCCAAAAATCTGGCCTGTAAATGTCCCAGATCTATCCCCACTACTGCGTATACCCCTTTGAGGGGCCGTGAAACTCGAGAGGCCTCGCTCGCCGAGAAGTATGACATCATGCGGCTCGAGTATATCGATGAGATCACACTAATCCGAATTTCTAACTTCTTTATTTTTCATTATTTTTTTATGGGACTGTTATTGACATATTCGTGGCATTTTTCTAATGCAAAATCATACCAAATATGATATAATTCCGATGATATTTACTTGTAATAGGCGATTAAAGTTTCGAGCGCAAGGAAGAATAGCGCATGGGAAAGAAAGAGACGCGGAGAGTCGCAGTCGGCGGCACAGTTCAAAGACTCGCGCGTCCTCACAATGCAATACCGCCGACTGCGACTCTCCGCGTCTCTTTCTTTCCCATACGCTATCCCTCCTTGCGCTCGAAACTTTAATCGCCTATTACAAGTAATTATCATCGGAATTATATCATATTTGGTATGATTTTGCATTAGAAAAATGCCACGAATATGTCAATAAAAGTTCCATAAAAAAATAATGAAAAATAAAGAAGTTAGAAATTCAGATTAGTTATGTTTACACTTCTCGGCGACCGAGGCCTCTCGAGCTCGGCTGTCCTTCTCTACGTTCGGCAAAAGTCAAAGAATACTATCCCTGGCGCATAAATGTCCCTCGGCAGACCCGTGCTGGGGACTTGTATCGATAAAATACTGTACATACATGAACTGTCTGCACTTTTATACTATTTAAAATTTAAATAAATATCACGATTTCGAAATCGTGCGGAAGAATTAACTGTTTCTCCTTTTTAAATACTGAAATAAGGTATGGAAAAAAAAATTCAATATTTTTTACTTTTATACCCCTTGCCCTACGATTCATTTTACGGTTTCAGTGATTAAAACTTTTTTGCGTTTCGAATAATTTCCCATAAAAGGAGAAAATTTATATCTATTGTATGCCTACATGTTCTCCAATAGCTGTACATTGACAAAACCAAAGTAGGATTTAACTTCGGTTTAAAGGAAATTATTAACATACATTTTTATCAGAATCTGTTCAGGAAATTCATCACGAGTCAGACACGATATTGTAAGGCAAGGGGTTAAACGAAGTAAATTTATATTACATACAGAAAACGTAACGTAATTGTAAATTGACGTTATACGCAGGTATTTTGTATTTAAAGTATTATTTAAACCAAGAACTAATTCAATCGAGATGAAGAATTAAGATTACAATGAGCAAATTCACTCTAGATTAAAAAATCACGATCACGCCATGAAGTTAAAGTCACATTTGCGCGTTATCAATAATGGCGACTACCGGCTGCATACGAAGAATTTCGATGTAGAAACGATTATTGCAAACAAGAAGGCCACGTGAAAAATGGGCGTATTGGAAATTGCCGCTAGTTCTCCAAACAAAGAGGGCGACCTAATGCCAGCCAACGAGTTCCCAAAAAATCCCGAACGATCGTTTCGCTGGCACTGTGTCATGTGTCGGAGCTGTTATGTATCCCGGAATGCAGACACCACACGTATGAAAACCGTGCTTTTTGCGCGATTAAAAGCTCTCGAAATCTTTTGTACGTCGACAGATGGTTATCGGCTTGGTCGAATCGATAAGACATGTTTTCGAATTGGAAACATTTGATTGTAGGTGTAATCTAGAGATTCCGTCGGCATGGAAAATAAAGGTTGCTCCGCGTTAGAACTCCGATCACGTGCCACCCACACTCGAGGAAAGCGTTACTACAATGATTGAAACAGAGATGGTTATTACGGCGATGGTATGCTCAAAGAACACTGCGCTTGTTAAAGTACCCACGATTCCTTTTCAAAGGACAGCGCTTTTATCCCGAATGAAACGACAATATAAACGAATGACGGCGGAATCGAGTTGGCACAACAGAGATCTTGTATCTATTAGCTGCGAAGATGAAAACTTACTGAATTTATTCGATCTTGACAATCTCAAAATAAATATTGTTTGCATCAATCACAAGCAAGAGGAGCTCAGAAGAAATCCCTTTTATCTTTTAATGATTTTAATCAGCTGAAACTAATAATAATTTGAACTGTCTACTACAATATAAATTGCATCTACTCATTTTTGTAAGATCCAAGTGTCCGAATAGAAGCAAAAAGACTTTAACACTAAACCTACCGAGCACTAAAAGCGATTAAAATGTTTTAGCTTACAAGACAAAATTCTATTAATTTAGATTTTGTGCAATTTTTATTGCAATATGGTCTTGGATAAAGAGATTTAGGGAATCAATTTCCAGATAAGCAACTTCATCATTTTAATAATTGTAAAATGGAAAATGTAAGACCGGTCATCTGACCGGTTATGGTAGATTTAGTGTAAAAGAGTTTGTTGCCGTGTAATTGCTTACAATTAGTTTTGTGAAAGGTAACATTTGCTTTTATAAACATTTTATCTCGTCATCCGAGTTCGATAAAAGAATTCTCTTTTCGTGTTTTACGTCCCACATCTTTGTTTAACGATAGTGTGAATAGTGTAAATTGTGCGAATTTTCTAATCTAATTTAGTCGCACAAAGTTAAAGAACGGTAGATACACAACAATACAGGGTCAGTCACGAAAAACAGAACACCTGAATTTCTCTGTTGGTGTCATCGGTGTTGTTTTAAATGGCACCATATATTTCTAACTTCATAGTGTTGTAGCTGACGTCAAGACGAGTTCAACGATGTGATACACTATGACCTTCAAATGACCTTGGACTCATAAATTTAATTTCTTAAGCCATTAGGTCACATAACACGTACACCAGAACACGAACAAGATTACCAACAAACTTTTACGTTCTTAGAAGAAACATTGCCCATATTTTTAGAAGATATTCTTTAGATATTCGTCGAATAATGTGGTATCAACACGGTGCTCATTCTTCACATACCGTGTATTTCTGAATAATAAATTTCGATCCAACTTCTCTTGATTTATTTTTGTGGGATACATTTAAAAACAATTGAATGTATTAGGTTGGCAACTAAGTTCGCGACCTCCACATTTTCTCAAACAAATTCATTTATATATATCTTTTTAAGCACGAGTATTTTATATCAAATTAATCGCAAAATTCGGAGCTTCCCAATGATTTCCAGTTCAAAAGGAATGATCACTGAATGAGGTTATAATGATACAATAAAAGAATTACGAAACAAAAGGTCGCGAATTTCGTTGCCAACCTAACACAATTGATTGCCTTGCAAAAAGTTTAAATGAGATTGTGTTAATGTTCATGATCATACAGAACATTTAATTCAATTCAAATAAAATGATTGCACATTGTAAAGTTACCATTGCTTTATCATAAATTTTATAGGTCAAGGTCATTTGAAGGCCATAGTGTACCACATCATTGAACTGTTCTTGACATCAGCTATTGTCGTTCGGAAAGTCATTTCGTTTTTCGTGTAGAGGCGTTGCTTCCATTGGTTATTATTAACCTTATTTTAAATCGCAAAATCGTGGTATTATATATCTTGGCAGCTGACATTTCGGACGTAATTTCCTACCTTGTAGTGCTTTCTAATCTTTCAAGTATGTTTTTATCGTCACATCAAATATGCAAAATCAAAGTACGCATTTCCATCACCTTTTGCTTTTTTATTACCGCAAGGGTAAAAATGTAGTGCACGAAAGAAAAAGTTGTGCGCTGTTTAAGGAGAGGATGTACCATCGATTACTATTTTTCTCGCTTTTTTCAACATTTTTTATGCGCTGCAAACTTCATTTCAAATAAAGTCGTGAAAAGTCATATAACTCGATATTTTGCTAATAAAAAACAGAAATTCTACGAGCATGGGATCTTTAAGTTGCCTGAAAAATCGCAAGAGACCATAGAACAAAATGTCATAAAATTTATTCTAAGAAACTGGCTTTCATTTTCTCTTAAGAAAACGAAATGACTTTCCGAACGACACACTACAACATCATGAAGTTAAAGATCTATAATTCTGTAAATCTACAGTGAGTGTAAAAAGTATTCGTACGCCCTTTAAAACAGAATAACCTTTTTGTAATTGTACCAAACGACTTGATTTTTTATAATCAATTAGAAGCATTGGTTTACGAAATGATATGCTAAAAAGATTTTTAAAAAATTATAATTTACAAGGTCACGTGCAAAAATAAAAAAGGCATTTTTTAAAACTTTTTTATTTGTGCCCTTAATGAAAATTTAGAATATACGTTTCGTAGATCTATGTTCGTTATACACATACTGAAAATTTCATCGAAATCGCTTGACGAAGGAAAAAACAATACGCATCGAAAGATGTACGATTCTGTGGATTTTAAGCAGAAAGTGATCAAAAGTCGTGTAAAACTACGATTTTCTCCATTTTTAACCGTTTGAAGCTCGTGTGTATGTCAACCGATTTCGATGAAATTTTCAGAATGTGTGTAACTACTATAGATCTACAAAACATATATTTCAAATTTTCTTTAAGGGCCCAAATAAAAAAGTTTTTAAAAATGCCTTTTTTATTTTTGCATGTAACCTTGTAACTTATAATTTTTGGAAAATCTTTTTCGCATATCATTTCGTAAACCAATGCTTCTAATTGATTATAAAAGATCAGGTCGTTTGGTACTATTATAAAAAGGTTATTCTATTTTAAAGGGCATACGAATACTTTTTACACTCACTGTATATGATTTGACTTTTGCAGCTTTCGTTTATCCTTCATGCCAACAGAGAAATTCGGATGTTCTGTTTTTCGCGATTCACCCTGTATATCGTAGGAGCGAGCGTGGCTTTAATGCGAATCGACCTTAAAGCTAGCAAGTAAGACGTCGTTATTCGTATTCAGCTCCTAACAGGCGACGCTGATTGTAAGCCGGCGCGCCTTGCCGTGTCCCTTTCGCGTAATTAGAATTCTCTTCCGGCAGCCAGTACTTAGCAATTGTCTATTAATTGTGCTAAATCGATTGCTGCCCCATCCGCCTGCGAGAATCGATGCCAGCCGCCGCGCCGGCTCTCGTCTCGACAGTTTTCAGCCGGCGGAGCACGATTCTAATTATTCCGGGGGAACTTTTTCGATTTAATTAATCATAATAATGGACGCGATGCACCGACCAAACCGACACTCGCCGAGAATTATTGCAAGAGCCGGCTACCAAGTTTCGAGAAGCGTCTAGCGGAGGGGATGATACTCTCCTGGCCGATCCTTCAGCCGATGAAGCAAGTTTTCGCTGGAGGAAACTACCTAGCGACGCGAAGGTTCTCCTCCGGCGATTGATATTCTCTTCCTCTCTGTCACGGCCGGAACCGACAAATTCACCGCCTCGAGCAAATAATCACACGTCCTGGGATCGTGGATGGTCCAATAAATTTTCGCCGGCTGCCTTGCTCCGCTTCTCGAACATCCTACTCAACGTATTCGCTCCCGGAAATCGCGAATGAATGATGCTCCGTGTGTCGTCCCGTTCGCAATTTCATCCGTAGGTATCTCTGACAAATCTATCGTCTTATTCTTTCTTTCCTCTGCCCCCCCTCCCTCGCCCCCTTTATCTATCTTTCTTCCAGCACGAGAATAGGAGAGCAGTATTGTAGTTTACGTGACTAGCGTATGACAGAGAAAGATCCTCTTTTCTTTCCTTCTTTTTTTTTGTCGTCGAATAGATGGAGCTTCTTTCAGCGCGGTCGATGAAATGCGGCTAAAGAGTTTTTACGCGATGAAATACGACCACGGGTTTGTACACAAATAGAACAGCATGGCAGCCATGTAACCGCAATTGTTGTTGCAGATGAAGAGCAGGATAATTTATTAAGTGTGCTCGTGTTATAGGTCGACAGGTCTGCAGCCAGGAAGAACCGTACCGGCAAAGTTTATTATACTATTGCCAAGAAACCAAATTTACACGCTCCCAAGCTGCGGTATTTCATTCTTTGACTGCTCGTACCTTTTACGGCTCCTTGCAAGTTATTCAAACGCCGAAATGGGGAGAGATAAGTTGATATGAAAGTTATGGCGATCAGGGAAATAAGTTATTGGCCTGAGAATAAAAGCGGCTGTATTAAGTATTCGAACCAAAACATTTTTTTCCGGTTGGGGGATTTTATAATACCAACCTAGTAGAGAAAATTACCCGACTAATAGTTTAACATAATCTCAAAATATTATTGTAACCACAATGAACAAAATGAGTTGCCAAAAGACGCATATTAGGCATTCAATATATCAACTGAATATCAACCGTATATCAACTGAAAAAAACAGTTCCGAGGCTAAGGAGATGATATGTGAGGCACTGGGAGAAGATGCTGTATCTATCAGCACCATCAAGAAAAGTGGTTCCAAAGATTCCGGAGTGGAAATTTCGACCTCGAAGATGACGAGAGAGCAGAAGCGCCGAAGAAATTTCTTGATGAGGATTTGGAGCAATTACTCGAAGAAAATCCTTGCCAAACGCAAGCTGAGTTTGCTACTGGGTTAGGCGTAACGCAACAAAACGTTTTCGTTCGGCTGAAAAAGCTAGGAAAAATTCGAAAGTAGGGTCGCTGGGTTCCACACATGCAACAAATTGAGACCGCACGCAGCGAAAACGATCAGTGACGCTCTGGATTCGTTGGGCTGGGAAGTTTTGCCACACCCGGTGTATTCACTAGACCTGCCTCCTTCAGATTATCACTTGTTCAGATCGCTACAACATCATTTGGTGGGTACACACTTCCAAACAGTTGAAGAAGTCGAAAAATGCCTCGCAGACTTCATCGAGTCAAAACCGCCATCTTTTTTTCACGAAGGGATTCGTCGTCTGTCCGAGAAGTGGAAG
Organism: Lasioglossum marginatum; assembly: GCA_028455795.1. NCBI lineage: Eukaryota > Metazoa > Arthropoda > Insecta > Hymenoptera > Halictidae > Lasioglossum > Lasioglossum marginatum. The sequence goes on from CM052274.1 coordinate 3,023,637, forward strand.
AAGTGTGTAGAAGCAAATGGAGACTACTTTCCCGATTAAAACATACTTGTGTTTTAAGTAAGAAAATATTAAATTTGACGAAAAAAGGCCGAGAACTTATTTGTACACCTAATACAAAGACCGTCATTAATCGATAATGTATTTCCAATTGAAATTTCCTTTTATGCATATTGGATTAACTTCCTAACGCGAGAGCTTAACGCGAAATCCAGTTCATGCTGTAAAATGCGCTCACGAATGTGTTTAAACCAGGCTTGGGCATTATCGAAATAAATGATTTTAATGTAATCGTTAAGATAATATGTTATTCTATTTGGCTACACGTGTCACTTGAAATAATCATATGCTAGCTTGTTTGAATTTTCTCAAAATTATTTCATTATTTGAACTTCAAATGAAATTCAAATAATTTCATTTCATTTATTTCGTGTGCCAAAGAACGATTTTAAAAGCGAATGTAGCTAAACTGTAATCATTAAACTACAAAAATTAACATATCTAAATGTAATAATTAATTCAATTTTACTTCAGATTTTTACTAGAACTTACAGCTGAGAATGGCTTTTTACGAGCTTATTACTAAAAATGTTAGAGAACTTGTTAGAATTTGAAAAAATGAAGATATAGCCCTAAGTGTCCCCTTTACGGACCTGGTTTTAAAAACGCGGAACCATTAAAATTGACGATATTAACACTTTACCTACCGAAAGCCTACTAATAGGATTTTCAATAATTGTGCTGTACCAAAAGAAAACACAGAGATTTTCTTTTACATTACAATCTTAAATGAAACTATTAGATGACGTTATTGAGGGTGACTTGTTAGTTCACAATGAAAATTGCTGTTGCTATTAAAGGCTCCATTAAAAAGTGTTTAGCCGGGTACCATAGATTTTTCAAAATTACGCAATAATCATCGGTCGGTAACGTGTTAAGATTATTTTAAGTGGACACTGCACCGCGATGTACAACCTCCGACGACCGCACACAGTGGCTGGGTCGAGGCATTCGGTGACATTTAACTATAACTCTTGAACCATAAGAGACATCGGAATGAAATTTCCACTATAATTCATTTAAAAAATGACCCCTATCTACTGATAAGTAGGGGAGACCGGGGCTAGTTGACTGATGGGGTTAGTCGACTAATCCATTCTAATTGTAATACTATAAAGTAGATGATGCTGCTTTCCGCGATATTGAAACATAAGAATGACTAGCTCACCATGTAATGTGTTGTCGAAACTTGCATGTTATACCGACAAGAATCGGCGGTAAGTAAATATTTTAGTTTCGACTATTTATCAATTTTTGTCCATTAAGTACTGCTTGATATTTTTTCATGATTAGTTTATGGAAATATGATACATTGACTATAATTTGAGGTATTTTATTTTATCCGGTGCATCGAGGTTATGCACGTGTGGCCCTTACAATGCTAAAAATGTCGAATGGGGTTACTTGACTAAGCATAGGATTTAGTTCAAGACAGATTCCTTGTCCTCAAGATCAGAAGATGATTCAGAATGCTTGATCTGCAATGAATCTGACACTGATAGCGTTTGTAGTGAAAACTGAGTGCAGTGCACACGTTGCAGCAAATGGGCTCACAAGAAATGCATCGGATGTGTGTTAACTGTGATTCGGATGATGATTTGTAAGCCTAATTTGCCTACAAATCATCATCTGATTCACTACAGTAGATATGCATGAACAAATACAAATTTAAGTATTGTTAATACCATTATTTTTTCTTAAACACTTAAAAGTAACTGTCAAGTCAACTAACCCCATCAGATATGTCAACTGACTCCACAACCGGGGTTTGTTGATTTATTGCTCTCACTAATCTAAATTTGATTAAAACTACAATTAGGTTCAATCAAAGCGATTTTCAAAATTAAATCTGTATACCCAAGTCAATGTGCAAACTTTTGGTGTACAACAAGTCCGCAAAATACTAATGGTTCATTGGTAAAAATTAGATATGTTTAAAGTTAGTCTACTAGCCCCGGTTTCCCATATCTAACTTAAAAAATAGTTAAAAGTGTCCGGGTTTCAGACGGAAAAGTCCGGGATTTCAATGCCGTTCGTCCTGGGTTCGTGATTTTATAGATGACAACCCTAATCCCGATAAATAGCGATGTAGATGAAAGAATCTTCTCCCCTTGTCTCTCGATTTCCTCCCGAAGAAGTTTCGAACCTATAATAACAAAGGCTAGGCGTTCCAAGCTGAAGAGACACTCTTGTTTTTGTTTCCGTACTCTCGCTCGACCTACCAGAGGATTGACATGCAATTAAGAGTCATCCCGCGTGTATCATCGAAACGCTTCGCTGCGATGCCCAGGTGCTGGTTGCGTAACATCGTTGCTTGACAGCCTCACCCTTCAAAGAAATACCATGCTAACGAGAACAAGCCTTTATTTCAGTGGAGTTATTTTGAGACGTAAGCACGGCAGAACAGTGGTTGAACGAGGCGAGGGATGGAATGGATGGGGAACGAGCCCGCAATACCATTCTGGGAATAACGTTTCGGTGGGGAATGATTTTACCGTACGCGACGGCAATCGGCCACGATGGATTCGAAATCTCGGAATATATTTGAGCGGAAAAGCTCTTCCTCAACACAGATGGTCGGAATTCCATGAATTTCGCGGTTCCCAACCGAAGATCCGATGGAGCTTTCACTGTAAGGAACAAAATCATTTCGCACGGTTGACGTTATGGTTTATCAATTCAAGCTGTATATCTTTTTTAAAATAATATTTGGTCCCCTCAGGGTTGCAAAATTCATGTATTACTCTCCCCCTCTTCCGCTTTTACTAGCGCCTAATTTATGGTTGCCATATCTGCTATGATTAGTTTTAAATTTAGTAAAATACGCGTTTGAAATATGGTTATCTTAAGATTTATATGGATAGATGCGTAGTAGAGAATTGCTTATGGTTGCCATATCTGCTATGATTAGTTACTAGCGCCTAATTTCAGCGGGGACTATAGTTTATTCAGGTGGATTCTGAATAGGGTTTATCGGTATGTTTTGAAAACCGGTTTTTAAAAGACAATTATGCAATTCGAAACCGGTTATTTCAGTTTAAAAAACCGGTTTTTGATTCATACATGACACTTATATATCTTCTAGTAAATTTCTTTCATTAGCTACAAAAACTGACATTATTAAGTTATCCGGACAGATATTATCAAGATTATATAAAGATTATTCTATAGAAGATGACTGCGATGTTAAAAAAAGTGACGAAGAAAAAAATCAAAATATATCTATGATGAAAAATGCTATGGAAATAGCAATAAATAAACATCTGCAAGAACCTGAAGAAGTGACTTCCTCTAGTCCTCAAACATTAAAAAAAGGAGCCCAGTTCGGTAGCAAGTGAGCGAGTTTTTTCTATTTCTGGTAATTTTGTGTCCAAAATAAGGACACGACTAAGCAATAAATCCATTGACGTTCTTTGCTTTTTGAAGTCATATTTTATTAAACAAAGAAAGAAGTAAAATAATAATCTATATAAATATAAAACGTTTGTTAATTTCTGTGATTTTTAAGGGTATTATTTTGTTAATTTTTTATTTTAATAATTTGATGTATGTACGTATATGTACCTTATGTTTTCCTGTTTTGTATTTTTGAATTGTTATAAATAAAAAAAATTCAAAACTTCTATTTTAAGTTGTAAATAAGTCTTGCCTTTTGTCCGTAAAAATTCGAAACTGGTTTAAACCGGTTTCATGGAAGAGCTGAAATTCGAAAACCGATTTTTTAAAAAGTCGGTAGTTCCGAACCACCTTGGGGCACCACAGTTTACAGTGGATAACAGAAGTAAGTAAACACTCATATTTTCAATAATGAAATCACGATAACAGTAATATTTATTCATTTATAAAAATAAACAAGTTCATTACATATTTAATGGTAATGTTGAAAACAAAATTTATTACGATTATCACAGTGATCTGAAGTTTTATCAAGATATTGATTTTTCTATACTAAATATACAAAATTTGGTATGACAAAAGGAAGTAAACGTATCGTTTAATAACACTGTCCAACACCGTTGTTTCACAATTACATTGTGATGGTGGTTCTTATAGAGTTTTATGCGCCGATTCCGAATCTGCCCTTAATTTTTCTCCTAGACGAACAATTTTACAAATACAAAACGCTGTCCCGTGCAAGGGTAAAAAGATAAAAATAAAAGGATAAAAGAAATCCTACTAAAGGGAAAACTCCCTAAGGGTAGAAGAATTCCTACTCGACTTTGTCGCATCGCTATTGGTGGATCGCGAAGATTTTTAATCGTCAATAACATGGAAACAAAGCTTCGTTTTATTGGAAAATCTTTTATTGGCTTTTATTAGAAAGCAGTCCAATCCTGCCATCACATCTCCTTATCCACTTATTAATATAGTGACAAGCAATTTCAATATTGAACGTAGCTAACTTTGACTAAGCCTTCTGTGAGAAGTAAAAAGAAGAAAAAACGATTACAAAGGCATGAGATACTTAACGTACTTGAACAACAATTTTTTATATCTGACCAACTTCCAATCTGCTAATAGCTTTCCAAGTCACGAATCCGAAGAGATCATTGGTCTGACCTTTTTTTATCACTTTTGATGAAAACCCACGGTAGTTCTCGCAATGGCTGTAAAATATGCACGTGGTAATTGTAATTGTAAATCCTTAACACGTTGTGAGTGAATAATCAAACTGCAACACTTGCATAAACTCCAAATATGTATAGTATATTGCGTCTTATACTTCGCAATCTTAACGTTTACATAATATCTTCTAATTGTTTTGAGCGATGTATAGCGAACAGCGTTATTGAATTTTTCATCCAAGTCGTTCCCATGTTGCAGATAATGTCTCTTCCAAATGCTTTGTTTTAATCAGTTGCACCATTGATTGCGAAACAAAAGATGTGAAAGAAACATGACGTGTTGATAGCTCATCATTGACCGCTCGTTATGAAGATAACCCACGGCCCCTATCTTGAACGTAACAAAGAAGACATGCTTTTATCCGTTCGACATAATCATTCGCATTTTTTAAATATCTTCCTCTTCTCTGTATATTATGAGTAGACTGCATTTACGACAAAAGTGTGTAGGTGAAACGTGAAACAGTAAAACCATAAAAAGGATTTAAGGGTATCAGTGTATTATCATCATCTTATTAGGATTATTCAAGGAGGAAACTAATTTTTATTTGATTCCAGCATCTTTCGATCGATGCAGAAAATTTATATTTTGCATAAGGATCCGCGCGGTCTAATTATGAGTAAACATCTATTTAAGATATTATATGTTTAATACAAAGTAACGCTAAGTACCTATATTTAGCTAAATATTAATATTTGGCATTTCCTTGATCTTCAGTTTACTAAAGGGAGACACATCAAGCGCCAGCTTCATAACTTTCGCAGGGTAATGTGGGGTCTCAGCTTCAGATTTTTGAAAAGAATTTGTATATGAATAAAATTAAATCTGTTTGTTTACTTTCTATCCCATGTTATTCTTTATCCCAAATTTATTAAAAACGAGGCTATTTATGAAATTCATTTCTCGGGGTATAAGAAACCCCACCTTACTATCTAAAAAACGTTTGTTCAGCACTTTATTGTTTTGTACATATATTGGCACCCTTTATGTTTCCATGCAAGTAATCTTAAATATAATTTGATACACAATATAGAGAAAGCTATTGTTTGCAGTTCACAGTATCCATAAGAGAAAAGATGTTTAATATAACCGATTAGTGATTACTAGACTGCGGATGTTTATGCAATTTGCAATTTTTGTAGACGAATTTTAAGAAACTCGAATCAAATAAGATCTCATTTTCCGTGGTAGTTACCTTTTTAGATCTGCAGTAAATTAGAATCGTACTAAACTCTGTCGTATTTTATATCCTAGCATTTTTTGAAAATTTCCAAAAGCCATGATCTGTGATTACTAGAATGCGGATCTTTATGCATTTATGAAGAAATTGATTGGTTGGAATATAAAACAGTGGAAGATTTAAAAAATTCAAGAACGTATTGTAATGTTGCTTTTAATGTAACAAAGTCGTTAATGGGTGAAATCAATTTTTATGTTATTCCTGCTTCCCACAATCAATGCAGAACATTTTTATTTTGCATAAAGATCCGCAATCTAGTGATTACATTTTATGTAACCATCTTATGGCCATCTAGTTGACAGTGACCACAAATCGAATCCGATAATTCTCGGATGTTTCCATAGTAAACACTATCGTCGTTGTATCATCCGTAACTCGGAAGACTAATCCCTCTTCCTAATCGCAGTATTACACGTGACTAATTAGACTCGTAATATTTGCTACTTTCCGAGACAAGATGCAGTCGGGATCGGCCGTGTACAGTTCGCAGGAATGAAAATCCGTTTGAACTTTGCCAACGTGAAGTCAGAGCTGTCTCTCAAAGTTAGCGACGCTGTCGGTTCGGATCTTGGTGTGTCACATCGACCGAAATATCTTTACCTCGGTATCCTTGCAACGTAACGCACACGTGCTCCTAGCTGGAACACCTCTCAAAGTAACTCCCTCACCTGTGATGTGCCCGTTATAAAAAGATCGATACTCCGTTCGCCGAGTGGATACTTGAAAATCGTATCGTAGGATGAAGTTCATGAACGTGTCTCCTCGAAACCGGCCATATTGTGAACTAAGCTCCACTGCAATCGCTGAGATATTCCACTCTTGCTAGTTTATTTTCACTCACGCTCATAAACATTACTTTGTTATTAATAGCTAGCAGGAAGACAGCAAATTCTATGTTTGCTCTAAGTAGAGAATACAATAAATTCTCTATCGACGCAACAAGTCGGCAGGCGATCAACGCGACAAAAATATCCCCTCCACTGTGTAATCTGATCTCGGGTATATCGGTGTGAACCACTACTAATGCGACGCGGAGAGTCGCAGTCGTTGGCACAGTTCAAAGGCCCGTGCGTCATCACAATGTAATAGCAAAATATGATCTCTTTTATTATCAGTTATTTTTTATGAAACTTTCACGTGGTGAATTTATGGCATTTTTCTGATTAAAATAAGACCAAACACGATATAATTTCAATTGTATTTAGTGGTTTAATTGACAGTGAACGTTCCGGGCGCAAGGAAGGACAGCGTATGGGAAAGAAAGAGACGCGGAGAGTCGCCCAGTCTCTCTTTACACGCGCTGTCCTTCTCTACGTACGGCTCGGCCTTTGAAGCTCAAAAAATAGCTACCCGCCGTAGATCCACGCATCCTAGTCTCCCCGAGGATGTTGCGTCGATAGAGAATTTACTGTACATCGTACTGATGTACAATAATACCTCGATTATCCGGTATTAGTACACCAGCATGCTTCAGATGTACAGTAAAGTCGCGATATTGTGCCAACGGCTGTGTTCTGCACGGAGAAATAACGTGGAGGGACACTATTTTTTATGATTGTGTCTACCGCGCCGAGAGTACAAACGAAGACGACCGTAGAAAAGGTCAGCATGTAAAATACAGATCGCGCGGCTGAAGCGTATCGGTATGAACCACTACTAATCGAATTACAAAACTGCTTTATTTTTCATTATTTTTTTATGGGACTTTCACCAACTTATTTCTGGCATTCTTTTCTTATTAAAATGACGCGAAACACGATATAATTTCAACTGTATTTAGTGGTTTAATCGACGATGAAAGTTTCGAACGCAACGAAGAACAGCGTATTGTCAACGACCATTGTTCCGTTGCAAACACCGGTTCTCGTCTAATATACAAGACTAATATACAAGATCTAGGTCATTTCAAGGTCATGTTTTTATAAATATCTGAATGTATTTTTCGATCAGTTACACGGTGCAATAAAATAAAAATGTAGTTATGTATCAAAAAATATCGATGACCTTGATAACTCCGAAAAAAATGATCTTCGGAAAAAAATATTCGTGCCAGATGTTTGGTTCATTGACACCATGCACATTACGTAACAAATATTTTTTGCATCACAATAACCTGAAGAGATATTTAGGTGTCCTGTTTTAGACGAAACACCCATTTAAAAGTAATTAACATTTAATACATTAAAAAGTAAAAACCGGGAAGTGGTCCCCGGTTGCTTTTCACGTGTTGTTGGCAAAATAGGTGATTCGGAACCCACCTTTATAAACAATAGGTCCCGTCGCTTAATAACCTAGCAGTTGAAGAAGCGACGCAAAGAACAAATAAAAAGTAGGCTACAACCATGACATGGAATTAATCGAGTGTAGTTTTCGAAGTGATATTTGTCTGCAATAGATGTTAAAGTAATTCTGTCATTGCTTAGAATATTGAACTCAAGATAACAAACTGAAAATAATAACTTGAAACAATAATATAATGCATAAAAAACTAACATTTTAATCGTTTAGTAGAAATTTGTAGCGTTTTTAGATTAAAATTAACATATTTATTCATAGGTTTATTCAATAACATGATAAATTACCTCAAAAATGGTAATAAAACAGAATGGAAAATATGTTATTGAATAAATCTATAAAAACACTACGAAGATTCGTTCCCACCTAATGCTTTTAAAAGATAGGGCGAAAGTTCGAAAGAATAACGTGAATATAGCTTGTAAGGTTGATGGGGATAATCACCGAGGCTAATCAACGAGGCGTGAACAGCTACCGGAGATCATTTTAACAATATTGTTCAACGGGAAGTAGTCTAAACTGTTTAGCTGCAGGAACTACCAAAGCCCTTTATATTCAAACCATAAAGCCCAGTATAATGTAAAGTAGTTTCAACTTGGAACACTTTAGTCGCCGGAAGTTGCAGCACGTGAACGCGCAATTGATCTCGCGTTAGCACAACTTCGTAATTCAAGAATTGCGGCGAGACTACCGTTAAGATCGAAACAACTGTGCGCGTACGGGATTTAATTGAAAAAAACGTTTAAGCATCGGGGATCAAGGGAGACGTGAATTGCCATTGGCTTCGGTGAAATTCATGAAATCTCCACGGGGCGCCATTTTATACAAATTACATACGATTCGCTAAATTGTTTCATAATATAAAATTACACAGCTGGGACGATACACGAAATGAAATGACTCGTTTCCTAGCGCTCTGCCCCCTCCCCTCGATTCACAGCCTTCGAGCACTTTGATATAAATTGCTTTCGATATTCTATAATGAAATAACATCTGTCCCACGAATTGAAAGTATCGAGCGCTCGGTGAATCATCATCGATCACGGTAAGTATCATTGTTTCATCAATCATGATTATAATATTCACGCGAAAATAAATTGTCATTCGATACGCTGGGAAATCATTGTTCCGTCACAATTTTCATGAATGCAGCTTCGCGCGGGATGATTGCGTTTCAAATTAGCGATGCGTCAAAATAAAAACATTTTATAAAATCAGAGCCAACACAAATCATTTAATACAGTATTGTTTCCGCACGTATACCACCGTCCATATGTATTTAATCACATGGCGGAATCGAATCTAAAAGTTTATATCAACGTTATAACTTAAATTACTTGGAAGTAGAATGAATATAAATGTATATGATTGACATAGAAGCATTATAATGCATTACATGTTAAGGATTTTATCAGTATATAGATGAAAGTTATTAAACACTTCATATATCCACCTCGCAACAAGCTTTTTTAATGTTTCTTCCTGGAAATAGTAAACAGTTAAAATAGAGCGGAGAGACACTTGAAACCACCATACTTAAGTGTGTTCGCTCGACCAGTTTTCGTTCAATTTTTCTTATTATTGTTTTATTCATAGTAATTGATGTTGAATATTATCTGTTTTATTAATTATTACTTTTATATAAGTGTATGAAAGAAATACTGTGGCAAAAGTTACATTGGGATGTCTTATTTTAAATATTTTTTGTATATTTTCGATAAACTTAAGGTGGTCTTATAAATATTTCCTGTTGTTAATAATAAATATATTAATGCTATCGGCGCACTGGCTCGATCAATAGTTATTTAAAAGCAATTTTGCAAATTACCAAATTAACTTCAACGTTTCGATCTTAATTTAGATCATTTTCAAGAAATAATTGCGTCCGCAAATTATTATATACTATGGAATTTTATGGTATTGTACTAAATGTTAAACAAGGTTGAGGAAAACTGTTACCCACTTGTTTTGTGAAAAAGAATTTTTAAATTCTTAGAAATTGCTTTTAAATAACTATTGATCGAACCAGTGCGCCGGTGGTCTTATAAACTTATGGACGGTAATATATGTATCTACCCGTGTGCCTTTCCAATTTGAACGGAACTTACTGCGACTATGCGTTAAAAATGCTAGCAAACTTGTGAGAGATTGCATGGTTAATTAAAATTTGTAGATCTTTTAAACACTTTACTCGCTGACAGTTACCGAAAGGTCTTCTAAAAATTAAGATTACATTCAAGAATTAAGAAATTGATTAAGAAATGCATATAGAAGTAAGAGATTTTTACTTTTACTTGTATCTTCAAGAGAAAGCAAAACAGTTAAAAATGCGGGTGTCCCATTTAAATCGACCCAGTCGAATATCGCCGTAACTGTTGATGATATTAAAAAATGTTTCAGACAAAAATTAAACGGTGTCAGGGGGCACACTTTCCGAAATGGATATCATTTTTCTATGTGTACGCGTTGCAATTAGGGCTGTTACTTTCCTTCGAAGCTTCGATTTCAGAAACTTCGAAGGTGATGGGAATCGAAGTTTCGAAGCTTCGAAGCTCCGACTTGTTCGATTCGTTCCCAGTTAACGAATAAGAGGCGAAAAAAGTTGAATCTGCGCGAATGAAGACGCTCATTTTCATCGCACAGTCGGCGATGCGAAACTTTTGGACGTAGCTGTTCGCAATTTCGCATCGCTGGGACCGCCACGGAAAACGAGACGCGCGGCCGGGACGAGAGAGTGTAGCCTTTGAAAACCACTTCGAAAACTTCGAATACTTCGAATACTTCGAATACTTCGAAGTTCCCTTCGTTCCTTCGAATCCTTCGAAGCTTCGAAGAGTCGAAGCTTCATAAAAGTAACAGCCCTAGTCCGAATGAGGGTCAATAAGGTCACATAAAGGTCAACTTTGTTTTTTTAAATGCATTACTCGATGCGGCTCGTTATTCCCTACAGTGCAAGTATTTTGCAATAAATTGTAGTTGCCGAACGTATTTATACAGGGAATTCCGAAAATGTTGTATGGGGCCATTTCTGAAGTCACTTGAAGTAATTTTCTCCTGTGCGACAATGTTCTCCACGGCTTTGTTGAGGAGTTATCAATGAAAAATGCGAATCAATCAGAGCGTGGCTACAGCAGACGGATTCCGGCTCGGCGATAGATTCCACTGAGCGTGGCGCTGGCATTGGTTGAGGCGGAATCCATCCACTATAGCCACGCTCTGATATTTTTCGTTAATAACTCCTTAACAAAGCCGCGGAAAACATTTTCGCAGAGGAAGAAGTTACTTAAAATGACTTCAGGAAGCACCACTTTCACGGAAGTGCTTTCACGGGCACACCATTTTTGGGACACCCTGTTTATGGATTACTATTATACAGTACAGTCGTGGGTCGAAAATCTTTTGACTCGAAGCGATTCAGAATAACTCCTATCACTATGATAAATACACCGACCGTCCTGTTGCAGCAAAAACATTTGAATGGCGAGATTAACAACACTAAACCTACCGAGCCTTAGAAGTAACTGGAATTTTATTTAGACTTTGTGCAGCTCCTATTGTAATATGTGCTCCAAGATATCTATACAATCATTTCTTATGAAATTATTTTTATTATATCAATAATCGTAAAATAAAAAATCTGGGACCGGTCATTTTGACCGGTGATGGTAGCTTTAGTGTTAATGGAAAGGAGTGTTCTGGATTACGACGAATGACGAGATAAATGATGGATTCCCACTAGGATCCAGATAACAGATCCTAAACTGTTCTGTTAAAATTCGATTTTCTTCTCACCCACGATTACCCGAGATCGTCAGGAGCCGATTGAATTTCAATACAGATGCGACAGGGCGAGATAAAACCGTGCACAATCTGTATCCAAGGGGATGTAACCCCCAGCATTCGAATGACTGAGGCGCCACTAACAATTGCTGTACCATTATTCAAAATATTGTTTATATTATTAAATATTTCGGTATCTAATCAATAGACTGCGGATCTTTATGCAAAATAAAGATTGCAGGACACAGGAGCCAAATAAAAATTGTATTCTTTCAATTATCCTATTAAGCTGAAACTAATACATTGATGTCCTTAAACATTTTTAACATGTCCACTGCTTTAAATTGTACGTGCACATTTTTGTGGTGAATGCATAAAATCCGCAGACTACTAATCAATTACTAAACATTTAGTAGCTATAATTCATTTATGAGCTATAATATCCATAAAATTAAAAAAATGATAGGGTTAATGTGGAAATATTCTAGGTCGGAAGAAATGTGTAATATTCAAGTTAAAATTGCTCCGAGCGCAAAGGGTTAATCGAGAAGAGATTTAACACTCTCGATCATTCTTTTCCGTTTTCGTTGAATATTTTCTACTATGAAAACCATCGACGACATATCAATATCTTTCAGAAACTTATAGACGAACCCGTTGCAGGTCGGCACAAACGTCCAACGAGATTGAACCCAAGAAATTGCTCAGCATTTGTATGTACATATTATGCGAGTCGACGGAGGGGCAGCGATGGCAAGAGTCGCCGCATTGATATTCCAAGAACGTCGATGCAACTCCGATCGTCGTAACTTAATTAACATTAACAACGATACACCAACATCTTGCCTAGTTCTTTTTCACCAATTCCAGTCGGAGGAAAATGAAATCGCGACTCGGATCAGGCAAAAAGCCCGCGCGGCTGGTGTAACGTAAATGGAAGCGTCTCCTCGTTAACTATCCCGCGGGAGACCCATACGTACATTCCAACTACTGGACCGGAACGAAAGTTCGTAGCGCTTTTGGATGAAAATTTCAAGATAAAATTCAGATATTTATTCATAGGTTCATTCAATAACATGATAAGTTACCTCAACAATGGCAACATTTAATGGAACAGAATGGAAAGTATGGTATCGAATAAATCTATGAATAAATATCTCTATCTCTGATTTTTAATTTAAAAACGCTACGTATTTGCGTTCCAACCCAATAACTGTGCGCCTACGTTCGCGATACATATCTACCGTACGTATTTCTCGCGCATTATTGCATTTCTTTATTTAGCATAAAAATATATCGCTCTACGACTCCTAAGCGACGGAGAAATTTTCTTACTATTATTTGCAACGTATTTCACTTAAATTACATTATGTCCGGTGTAATCTGTTTATGCTGGTGCTACTGAATTTAGGTGCTATGTTGTAGTTTTGTGTAAATATTTAATTTCGGATAGAAATAGCAATCGGTAATTACATAATAGTTGGTTCTTATATATTAGGTTGGCAAGAAAGTAATTTCGGTATTTTAAGATGAAATAGAGCCCAATTTCTTTATTCAAGCAATGGACTTTAATGAATAAGATATTTTCCCTTTTGTTCGACGATCTACTGCCAAAAAGAATAAATAAGAAAATATTTTATTGATTAAGGTTCATCGCTTGAATAAAGAAATTCGGTTTTATTTCACCTTAAAATACCGAAATTACTTTCTCGCCAACTCAATAGAAGAATGACATACGCACGACATAAAAATGTTTTATCTCAACCACAACGAACTAATAATTGTAATAGGCTCGAATTAATGTAGCAGTCTTAAATTGATCTAGTATTTTTAGTATTTCATATTTTACCTATTCACGTTTGCCATAACTGCATAAAATCTGCGGATCTTTATGCAAAATAAAATTTTTATTCGTCAATTACAAGACGCAGGAATCGCATAAGACTTTTCTCCTATCTTTAACAGTTTTAATAAATTGAAAATAACATGTGGACCTTCTTAAATCGTCTTAATGTTTTTACTGTTTTAAATTACATCCATCCATTTTCGTCATAAATGCATAAAATCCGCAGTCTAGTTATTAGTAAAGCATCTAGCGGTGACTTCAGAAGAAGCGAAAAGTAATTTGTCCCTCACCAAGCGTAAAGGGAATTCTATGCGTGTATATGAGGTTATTATCACATATTACATATGCAAAATATCCTTTAATTTCGAAACATTTTAGAATCTTTACCGAGCGCATCTACCGCTTACCTACATGGCTAGGTGCGTACTAAATCCGGAAAAATTCAGCACTCGCATCTTTCGGTCAGTGCGGAAACCGCTAATTGGCCACTAGGCGAAAAGTATAGGTCACCGAATTTATAAAGCATAGTATAGAAGCAGCAAAAATACAGATAGTACAGTGCTCCCTCGAATAACGCGGATGTTTTCTTAACAAATTAAATTTTTTTTATTTATTACGTTAGATATTCGAGCTCTCTTAGTCATTATAGAAATTAATATATAAGATATTATTATACCTCTCTTAAACCATATATTATTAAACTACATGATCCTAAAAATGAATGAATTAATAATGGTAATAATCCAACGTCTCTCTCTTCCCTAATCAATTACAAAGAATTGTTAATAAACCAGAATCATAAGCATTTTGATCTTGATAATAAATTACTAAACAGAAATAGAAATTAATTCTAAATCCGCCCATCTTCATAAAATTCTTAAAATTCTAGGACTTAAAATCATTAAACATATTGAAAAAATAAATAAAATTTAACGTACCTTTACAAATTTGCTTTATCAAAAACTGCCCTTACATGCGAGAAGCAGTGGCGCCGAATTCAAACACATAATGAACAGTAAAATTATGTATTTAGTCATAAAGTTATGTAGAAACTGGTTCAACTATCAAATAATCAACTAACTAATAATTAGACTCTGGATCTTTATGCATTCATGAAGAAATTGGCTGAGTAAAATATAAAACAGTGAAAGATTAGAAAGATTTCAGAATACTGTAATGTTGTTCTGAATGCAAACAAATTATTGAGGGATGAAATCAATTTTTATATTACTCCTGCTTCCCACAATCAATGCAGGAAATCCTTATTTTGAATAAAGATCCGTAGTCTACTAATAATTAAAGTCGCAATCGTTAGAAGAACTCGCGAACACTTTTCCACCCAACCGTAGAATAAGAAGTTTAGAACCATCTTGTAGAATGTTTCTTGAATCAATCACATACTTTGCCATTTGTAAGATCGTTTTTAAAGACAATTTATGAATATTTCGATGTTTTTCATTAATTATTTAACTCGCCCATAGAAAGTTAGTATGGGAAAACATGAGAATACTCCCACTAAAGACAGACGAGTTCTTCCCCGAATTATTCGAGCAAAGGAAACGAAAAATTCACAGGTTGCATCGATGGCTTTATCTATTGGGTGAATTTAAATGGGAAAAGTTTAAAACAAATTCATGTGGCGTTTCGTGAGACTCGTTTTCGTTACGTTCCATGATTTGTATCTACAAGACTGATTCCACAGACGTTACACGTCGAAAATTTTCAAGAAATCTTCAAAATTGCTAACTGGAACTATAAAGGCGAATCGCTTGAAAATTTAACCGATGTCGGAACTTGTTAAATTTTAAAGCACGTTAAACGCGGAGTTAATTTTGTCTTGCTTTCCATTTCACTTCCTAGTTAAATTGAAATGCAGAAATACGCCTGTGCATATGCAGAACTCACGCCGACTTCATTTCCGTTTAATTCGTTTCAATCAAATCTATTAAACTAGTGAACATATTTTTGAATATTGTATGAATAATGTATCTCAAAATGTATTTCAAACATTTAACGTTAAACACATAAAATCTATGTAGTACAATAACCAATCTATGAAAGTTTGAATTCGCTTTTGTAGATTTGTTTTCGAACGCCTTCAGGGGAGAGTTCAATTGAAATCGCAATCCAGCTGGCAATTTTTACTTTCTAAGAAAGGGTGGCACCCCTTTTAAACACGCTGAGTATCGTGGATACAACAATTGGATCGAGATTCCAGCCACACATTGTGCGAAGAGGCAAAGAGTGGATCAACCGGTCCGAGCACCTAGCGTCGGACATTTCTGAAAGAGACAGTGCTTTGAAAAAAATTCGAAAAATCGAAACAGGACGAGACAATCGAGAAGAAGTGCTTTGAATTGCTTTGCACACCATTGAAAATGTTTGAAGAAATTTCATTGTCATCGCCAGAGAAGTAAACTCGACAATTCTCAGGCTATGAGCATGATGTCTCGAGATCTAACAGTTCAATTCGAATAAAACAAACCACATTGAATTTGTAAACGAATTCAAGTTAAAACTGCTTTTGCTTGCATTGCCATATGTTTTTACGTTTTAAGGACAATAATCAAAACCTTTTAGAATATATAAATAATTTTATTTTTTATTTTACACGAGCAAAACGGACGAATCATGCTCACCATAGCGGTAATAACATTTCACAATTACTTCGAATGTATTAATTTATTCTCCGCCAGATATCGCATAATTACATTTGAGTACATCGTAAAAGGATTATACAATGTTTCCTATCTTTTAATAATAATTTAATGAGAGCACTCCCACGAAATTTCGTTTTTATTCATCCTTATGCCGGTAGTAATGATTCTTATTTTGCGATTCTTTATGATATCTTTATTCAATAATAATAGTAACAATATTAAAATTTATAGTCATATTTCGGTAAGATTTCACTCCAAAGTAAATAATAGCGAAAATTGTTTTAATACGGATATGTCAGAAAAGTTGTTCGAAGACGTGCATATCAATATAAATAGCTGGCTAATTTGCATTTAAAATTCTCATGTTTATTCAGTAAACCACCGATAGGTAGGTTTTATTCTCCGTTTTTCATAAAAACATTATCTAGCTAGATAATGAATATGCTATGCACGCTTGTGAATTGTAATCATCTTGTAGTAAGTGCAAAGGGCATTATACGAATAATATTTGTATACATGTAACGAACGACACTTAAACGGATAAATGCTGCAATGAACAAGTTTTATCAATAAAATCGTAATGTCGTAATACTTAATTACACTATCTATGTTTATCGATGGCAATGATTACTACGATCTTCCTCAACATCATTTTTTATCACTTCCACTAGGGAACCAATGTATATTTTGTAAATTCACATGCCCCATACAAATTGAAGAAATTAATTTGATATTATCTTCATACATACAATCTTTTAGATTTTGTGTTACATTTCTCTTGTTTGACACATGTCTGACGTAGGAATTTCCCTCGTTCAACGTAAGCATTACTTATTTTATTTGTAGCTAAAATCAATATTATTTGTTTTACTTAAATTAAGAAAGACTTTTTATTCGACAGCAACAATCTCATTGTAAACATTTTTAAATTAAAGTTTGGACCGAACTACTCCTGAATATAAATATTGTAGTGTTATTATTTAATCATATATTATATCATGATTATCATTATATCACAATAATCATGTTTGGACTAATTAAGGAAGAGTGAAATTTAATGAAAGATTTTAACCCTTTGCAGCCGGAGCTATTTTAATAATTCCATTCTATATGATTTTTTCCATTTTATAGATATGCAGTTGATATAATACCTCATGATTAGACAGCGGATTTTATGCATTTATAAACAAAATGAGTAGGTGCCATTTGAAACGGTGAAAACATTAGAACAATTTAAAAATACTGTTATATTATTTTCAGCTTATTAAACACGCTAAGAAATACAATCAATTTCCATTTCACTCCAGCTTGTTGCAATGCAGGTAGAAAATGTTTATTTTGCATAAAACTCCGCTGTCTACTCACGATTCGACAGCGGATTTGATGCATTTAATTTAAAACAGTAAAAACATTAGTAGAATTTAAAAACAATGTTATATTATTTTTAACTTGTTAATCATATTAACAATGAAAATAAATTTCTATTTCACTTCAGATATACATAATACCTCAACATATTGAATAGTGTGAACAATATTTTGAATAATATTCAAAATACATATCAGCTCACCACTCGAGTGCTAAGGATTAATACGTTAACGTCTTTGTATGGCTAAAAATTAAATAAAAACGATATTAGCTCTACAATATTCTACATCATACTTAATTGTGTTTTGTCTGTAATCTAGCGTTAACGACGAAGGTTTTGGGAGTCAATTACACGACACAGTTCATATGTAATCACTAGACTGCGGGTCTTGATGCATTTATAGCAAAATTGAGTAGATGAAATTGAAAATCGTCGAAAAATTGAAAAAGCCAATATATGATTTCTCCTGTATTAAAATCATTAAGGGAAGAAACAACATCGAATTTAATTTCTACTTCTTGCAATCGATGGAGGCAATTTTTGTTTCGCATGAAGATCCGCAGTCTAGTAATCGCAATAATAAATAAAAGAAATCCTCGAGCGACCGTGTGGTAACATCTGGATGAGACTCGCGTTAATGGAGCTGCTACTTTTTGGAACGTGAAATCTGTTGATCATTTACGAGCAGTGTGCACAAAAGAACTAGCACGGCGCTTAATTACGAGGGAAAAGAAAATAACAGAGGGTCAATACCCGATCAAGGTGCGTCGGCGCACATCGTGTGAAAAATATGATTGGCCTGGTGTAACACATTGCGCCTACAGTTACATCATCTGTGGCATGTGTTCTCAGCAGCATGCAGTGCTAGCAACCGTGGAACGAAGGTCACCAAGTAGTTGTCGCGACAATGACCTTTCCCGTCCCCGTCGCGTCAGGCAGGGACTTTTACTCCGTGACAATTTCGCGGATTGTTTACACTGATAACGAGCGAGCGATCGGCCGCATCACACGAGTCGTAACAGCCAGCGTAGAAAGCTTTCTTAATGACTCGCGTTCAATGCATTCGATACTTTTGATTCATGAATGCGCGTCGATCAATCGCATCGATAATTCACTAATAGTATTTGCCGTTTATCGATGCGATGTAACCGAATGATCGGGGTTACTCGTTGATAACGGTAATTAACCCTAACCTAACGACACTATTCCATTCACTGTATATCAACACGGCAATACACTACATCTATATCTATACACAATAAAAAAAAGTCGTAAGAAGCATTATTAACCTGCAGATAAAATAACGAAAAATGGTTGTCAGTGCATCGAATGGGTACTGTGATTGTGCTTTTGGAAAATAAAAGAACGACAATGATCAAATTACATGGACATATACAAGCACCAATTACGGTGTCTCGTACCTTCGGAACCCTCGACGAATACATTCGGTTAGGGACAAGTTTAACGAAATGCCCAGGGATCGATTTCAGCACGAGAACGTCGCTCCAAACAAACTGTTTGACAAGAGAGCATTGGTGCCGGCGGCCGTAGAGACTGGTGTTTGCGTCTAGAGGTCCGCGTACCTATATGGTGAACCGAAACGGAATGGAACAGAACAGGACGGAACCGAAGCGCAGCCGTAGCGCACGGTTGCTGCTATTGTCCGACTCGGTTCCCCTGTCTGTATAATTCGTGGGTCGCGGTATAAAGACGAAACTGGTCGGCGAGATAATCGTGTAGACGTCGACGGGCTTCAACGACAACGCCTCGCCTCGTGCAGCGTCGCGACCCGTTGATAACGCGATGGAAATTATCGACCCCGGCTCACGTCGACGGGGGTTTGTTTTGAACGTGCATCTTCGCGCACGGCCGTCGCCAATAACGACGATGAAAACCACGGTGGTGGTCTTTTCAACGGACGACGGTGGCGACGGCGGCGTCGTCGACGATCCCGGATCGTTGATGAAACAACAACGGACGTGGTACGCTCACGGGGCTGGCCCCCCACATACACACAGCCACTCAGACACAGACACACATGTATATCGAGAGAGATAGATAACAGGTTGCTGCCGAAACACAAGAGAGTCACGTATCGGGAAGTGTTAGCGTGCGTTTTCGTACACACGTATTATACGAGAGCGAGAGAGAGAGACACACGGCGGCACCGCGACACGAGACAATCCTCCTTGGAGAGCGCGCGCATCGCCCATTGTTTCGACGCGGTGGCGGTGATACGGGTAAAAGCGACCGGATAAATGGCGACTTTCCCCCCTCCGGTGTCGCGGCCGCCTCGTTGGGTTGTAAATCTCTCGCGCGACACGCCGAAACGCACGCGTTCCTTCGCCTCTGACCCCCGTACCCGTACACTTACACTTATCAAAGAAAAGAAAGAGAGAGAGAAAGAGAGATACGGACGGTAAAAATCATACCGACCGAACAGTGTACCTGTACGCGACTGCTCTCGTCGTGAGCTCTGATCGTTCAATTTTCTCGAAAGCAATACACACACACGCACGTACACCCACATACACAGTAACACACAGCCGGGATTCTATGCACGCGTAACGCTGCCTCTGCTATGCTACTCACCCTATGACCAGATTCCTCGAGTCGCTGCCTTTTGGAGTGTGGTCCGTCTCCGTTGAACGCCATCCTGGGGCTCGGCACCGGGCAATTACTGTTTAAAAGCGGGACACTCAGTGCTACAACGACACGTCCGTGTGTATACCGCGCGGCTCTCTACCGTGTCGACGATCTCGTGCGCGGGCGGGGGAGGGGGGGAGGAAGGAGAAAATAATCGGTAGGACACGACGCGAACGCGACGAGAACAGACAAACACGCGAGAGCGGCTTAAGGGAAACTGGATCTCGATGTTGCTGGAGAGGAACGTCTCTGCCTCTAGTGAAGTAGCCGGCTACTACAGCGCTATCTAACGACGCCACCGCTCGAACACCGACGAATCCTTAGGGCGGTATCGCACGCACGCGCATCCATTCGACGACCCGTCCCTCCGATTGGCACGTGACCCACTCTTTACGTTTACGCGATCCGCACGAGTTCGCGAGACCAACCTTGTATTTTCCACTTACAATGAGTCGTAATGGTTTCGATATCGTTCGTATCGCGCTGTTTCGATCAGATTTTCGGAAGTCGTGGCGAACGTGTGAAGGGAAGGAAATTGAAATGCATTGTTCATCGAGAATTGTAATTAAATCGTATTGTCCAATCAAAGGCACATTGTAAGCTGGGCCAACTTTGATTCGTGGACGCGGGAACTGCGATCGTGGAAATGTTTTTCGTTCCAGCGAATCGATTAAGTTCGAAACGGCGATCTCAACTGTTGATGGCTGATTTCCAACTGATCAATTGACTAATTGTTTTTCGTAGATATTAACACTAAATTCCGCGGTGACAATCTACCGTCGAATATGGGTTTCAATGACGGGGATAAATTCTTTTCTGATAAATATAGGAATCTGTCGAGCAGTACAACTGTCTCCACCAATGGCGCCAACATCATTCGTAATGATCCAAATATTAGAACTTCCTGCCAGCGATTCAAATGGCTGGCAATCTCTGAATTATTAATATCGCGGTCTTCTGGTTGTAAATAAGCCTCGAAATGCGACGTTGCGGCAGTGCAGTACCTGAATAATACAATTTTCTTTTATAACCGTCGAATTAGAATTTTCATTTTATAATGTGAAGTACTCAACTGTTGAAACGTCATGCCTTTTGTTACTTTGACATTTCTCAGTTGACTGTGTCGCAATTTCTCACTTTTCTTGATTAAAATAGTTTCTAAGGCTGCTCTGTAAGTGTGCACCTGAAACACAACAATTGTTTGATAATACATCCAAGTATAAATTTATTATTTTACTTAACTATTAAATCTTGATAATCTCCAGTCTTCAATTTGTCACAGTATTTTTCTATGGCATGGCATGCCACTTCTAACGATGTATAACTCAACTGATGATTTTTACGTGACATCAGGTACTGACTAAGCGGATAACCCTTTGATCCACCTATATCTGATCTGAAATTAAATCAGCGAATATAGGACAATACAGTTGTTAGAAATAATTTAGGTATCAAGTGTACAAACTTTAGAGTTAATTTCATGTAACAACATCCTACGATGCAGATAAATTTGGCTTCGTTTCTGGAAGTATAAAATCTTAACAATAATGGGGCTAAGTCGCCGCAAGGATGCAGTCCTACAAGACCAAACGTAGTGTCCGTTTTGGTTAAGTTAAATCCATTTTCAAATAAATCTTGTAAATGACTAATCAGTTCTGATTCAACTAAATTTGATAATTCCAATTTGGCTGGATAATGCTGCGGACTTCTCTCGCAGAAATTAGGTAAATGCTTCCTTATGGACATCAGCAATTCTTGATCCCATTTCCTACAATCAACAGAATATTACACATCAATTGCGATGTTAATCTTATATTCTGAAAGTGTTACCTAGCTCGTTCCAGTAACATACAGTCTTGTTCGATGCAGGTAACGCACAAACCATGCCGAAATGCTAAGATACGAGCCAAATGACCCATTCCAGCTCCAATATCAACAATGCATTTACAATTAGATGCGTAAGCACAGTTTGCGCATACCTAGAAATATCCATAATGCAGTCAAATATAATTACTTGTATACAAGTATAATTACTTGCATACATTTTATGAAAAAGAAACAAATTACTTGAGCTATTTCTTGTATCTCATATTTCTTTTTCTTTTTTATATGCTTTGAGAATAGCTTATTCAATTTACTATCTAGGATGCTAGATTCGTTTGATATGTCCACTTTGTCTTCATCAAATTTTTTTGCATCAATATCCTTTCTTGCATTATCCAATTTGCAAGATATAACGCTTTCTGGATCCTCATGATTTCTATTAATCTGCAAATTGTTAGTTACTTGACGAAGCGCTAACAACGACAAAGGCCATACACGTGTGCTGTAACATAATTAAAGAATTTACAATATAATGTAAAAAAGATGAGATTTCAAGTATACATATAATGATACGAGAGTACCGTCACTCACCACGAGATGTCTCGCGACAACCACTTCCCGAACTCTTGAGGAGACGTATCTTGCAAAACAAATCTCCAACTTTCGGGCAATTTGTGCCATAATCCCTCTTGAAAAAAGTCCTAGGTTAAATAAAATGAATTCCTTTATTTTGGCAAAATCACTGATTACGATCAACATTGATTATATGTCAGAAATGTACAGATCTAAGGACGATTCGAAATATGTATTATGAGCGAGTGCAGTATAATAATTATGAAACACATTCGTAATATTTATTTAATGTTACATACCACGACGTAAGAATTTAATAGCCAACCGTATACGTCTAAAACGCAAAATATCTGGTCGATAGTTAGACGAATTCTCGTGCAAGCTTTACATGAACACCGTATGCCTGCGAGTGCGGCCATCGTTGCTACGAAATGGCCGCGGAAATTTAACTTACCTTTCCACGTGGTTATCAGTTGTCAGTCTATCGTGAAATTACAGAAATCGCAACGCGTAATTTCTCTCGTCTGCTCGTGTCATTTTTCATTACAAGTACATAAACTGTGTATGGCATAATTATTGTTCAGATACCTAGCCAAACGAGATTTCAAAATGCCCTCTCTACGACAGAAATAGAAAGTGCAGCAGGCATAACACCGATTAAAGATACTTTTTGTTTAACACTGTGCATACTATCCAATTATATAACGCGGTTATGTGCATATGTCAATATAATAAAGTTTGCCACGGAGGAAAGTTAACTTCCTCAAATTGCAAAGTCGTGGATACGATTCTTTAACATGGAATGTTTTAAAGTCTATCGAATAAAGAGAACAATTGAGACGAGTCAGATAATATTTTCCCACGAAGAGCCGCGAATCTCTAATACGTTCGCCAAGGTCGTATGAAATGGACATCTTCCGGTGTTTCGACACAAAAGACAGGGGAAATTCAGGAGCGTTCGCTTACTTTATTTATTAATTAAAAGATCGTGCGCTATCCTCGGCGTGTCCCACTTTACGGCACTTTCACTCTTCAACAGTTACGTTATTGCTCATGAGCGCACTGCTCTCAGAGAACTATATACCTACAAACTGTGAGCTCGTAGAAGGAGAACGGTATCATCTGCCACTCTACGTCTTGGACTTTCATGAGAACTGGGCGATTGAAATTCGTGCAATCCCCTTGAAGCGTTTGTTTCGCAGTCTACTTTCGCAATTATTGCTAAACGCTGCGATAAAACTAACTTTTAACATATACTGCGCATGTATATATTCAGCAGCCGTGATCGTAGTGTGAATTGATCGCTAACTCTGAATGTGCAAGTAGCTTCCATGTTCATGAACTGAAATTTCGTGTTTGTCAAGTTTCTCGGATGAAAATTTCATGATTAATTTCTGAAGAATCAAATATATCTTTTTTATTCTTTTTCTTTTTAGCGAAGACGCCCGACAATTCGAAACAACTGACCGTTCGACGAGATTCTTTACTCATCCCATTCGAATCTCTCGGCGGTTATTTGGACCTCTTACGCCAACGTAAGTGAAAGTTTTCCAAGTAGGACGAGCAACGTCGAATCTCCACGTAGCGTGCATATATTCGCCAACTGCTCATCACCATTGGTCACTATGGTCCATCGAATTTCATAAATGTCAATGCACTCCACTTCTAATTTCAAAACCGACGGACCGGGACTTTCGCGGACGCAAAGAGAAAACGCCGTTCACGATTTCTTTTGTATCCGGTGGCTGGTCGCTAAAGTTCAAAAGTAACTCTCGGCAAGGATCAGGAAGACTGTAAGACATCGTTAGAACGAATACGTCTGGCTGCGCGATAGATCGGCCCAGAATGCGTGTTGCGCAAATATGAGAACTTTACATCACGACGAGCTTTTGCAATCAAGGGTTTTACCAGGTCATCCTCATTTAACAGGTATTCTAGATTCTTGCCTTTCACAACGACCGAGCACGATTTAAGGAAAATAGTTCACCCGATCTTTTCACGATGCATGAACTTGCTGGAAAAGTCCATTTTCGGTACGTCGAGAGAGAATTTGCGACATCGTTGTTTGCCAACGAATGGAAGCTAACAAAAGCGTTTAAAGAAACAAATAAATATGATCTGTAATCTATATGTATCACGGTAAAAGCGAGTAATAACGTATATCGATACCGGTGACTGTAAGAATTTGCTTATCGCCGTGGAAGAAAGGTCATTATAAACGCAGGAAATGATTCGTTCGTAAGAAATTATTCGCTCGGAACCGCCGTGAGGCTTTAGCGAAAGTAATGATAAGTGCATTGGCGCGCTTGCACGTTTATTCGAGCGTGTTCGATCGTGGTCTCGATCACCTACCTACGTTGTTAAGTGTAAGGCGGTAGTCTTTCACCGAATAATTCGGTGGGCGCGTTCGTCAGTAGGGGACACGGCCTTCTCCTAGATGAAAGGTAGGTTTCGGTTTCGATAGGCCTTGGAGGTCAATGGAAAAGTAACGCTACGTTAATATAATCATCTTCCTTTCCTTTCGATCGGGAGTCCGATTTAAAGAAAGTCGCCGACGACTCCGCTCGTTTCCCCTTCCCGCTTGTGTCTCTTCGTGCTCGAACCTTGCCGTTTTTTTTTGTTTGGAACAACCACGTCTCTGTATGTCCTGTACGCTGCAGGTTTAAACGTTGGTTCACGCTAGCCGCGAAGTGTACGTAGCCACTAGCCAGAGAAAGGTGCCCCACCGTATTCGATATTAGAGAGGAGCTTCTTGAAGAGTCTGGTGGTGGTGGCATCAGGTAGGGAGAAACGAGCCTCTGGGCCCAATCTGTTCTCAGTTCCCATGCGAAGCTCCCTCCATTCAATATCGTTCAGTACATGTCCGGTCCTGTGGATATCATGTTGCTTACCGCGAGTTAACCACCCCTTCGGTAGAGCTAACACGTGAAGTCGGTGTAGTGTGACTATAAAGATCGCGAAGAAAAGAGGCTGTTCCAGCGACGAATCAAGATTACACCATGCGTTTCCTTGAACTGGTAATTATAACGAGAAAAAGAAAAAAGGAAAGAACGCAAGTCTGGCGTCGTTCCCGGTGATCGGTGAAACTCTCGGTAGTGACGTGTTAACAAAAATGACCAGTCCATTTAGGAGAACGCGCTCGCTTATACTTTCATCGTAATAAGCGCGTCTCGTCCCGTCTCGTCTCGTCTCATAGTTGCGGGAAACATTCGACGCGGTTCTATCATTTGTAATCAGCCAGCGTATCGCCCTCGACTACTTAGCGAGGGAAAGTATATCAAATTAACGATGATATGTTTATGTATGTTTAGCAAATTAGCCGAATTGTACGAATTTGAAGAATTTAAACGAAATCGCGGTAACGGCGACGGTATAGTTTGCACATATTTAATATTAAGATCGCGTAAATAAACTGCGTTGCGATCGCGTTCGCTGGAGGCGAGTTTTCTTTTTGTTCGAGGAATATTAAGAAGTCCCTGCTTTAGGAGAGTCACCGAATTCTCGAGGTGAAACGCGCACGCCGTGAATCTAAAACCTAAATTTTCTCTCGTTCTCATCGTCCGCCGCTATGTGAAGCGGACAGCCAAGAAATTTCTGTTCTGTTCCCTCAATTTACACGCGAAAAACATCCGATATCCGATGCGTGTCATCCGTAACTCGGTCTCGCCATATCGGGAACACGATCGCTGCTGAGAATCGCTTATCAGGGTAGCAGTAACTGTCCATTCGGCGATGCTAGAATACCAATCGATTTGGCCGCTTAAGGCCTTGCAGGATGTTTCTTCTCGTTATTAATCGGGTCACTCGGTTACCCACGCGCAACAGATCTTTCTACGAGTGCGTTTTACGCCGGCATCTACGCGGAACCTTCTCCCCTTACAATTAGTTAATATAGCCTCACGCGAAACTTCGACGTGGTTTCACCATTTCAGATTATCGTAGCAACCTTGGTTGTCGCAACCATTGCCAAAGATGACGCTTCAAAAAGCCGGGATAAGAGACAACAAGTTGCATTTTATCCAAGACGAGGAGCTAGGCCGCCACCTTATGCAGTGCAAATGGAACCGATCGTTCAATATTCTCAAAGAGATCCACTCTACAATCCCTTGGCGAGCTCGAAGAGCGACGATCTGTACGAAGAAGGCCCGTTAAACTATTATCCTACAGAACCAGAGCCGATTATTGAAATTATCATCAAAGAATCGAATGAATCTTTGCCTACGCCTGTACCACCCCCTCCGCCTCCGACCCCGAGACCTACTAAGGAACCTATACAGGTATTTTACGTGAAATACGAGAAAAAGAAGGGTTACGGGGACAAGACTCGTGTCGTTTACGACTCGCCCGTAGCCGCGCTGACACCTGTTGAAGAACACGAGGAGATCAAGCCCGATAACCCGGCGCCTTACCCGGAAGAACCTGTTCACACAGCAACACCGGCACCATCAGAACCGTCTACGACTTTAAGAGCAATTATTCGGCCGGACAGTGAAGTGTACCATTCCGGTTCTAGCGGGATCCGCGTCACCTTTGGCACGGATCAGGTGCCGCCAAACAATCATAATAAACGCAGCGATTTGGAAACACCTCCTACTCAACATTCGAAACCAGCTGCTACACCTCCCGGTTCTCCGAAAAGACAGCATGGTCCGTACCAACCGATTCAACCAGTGCATCAAAGAGTGCCGTCAGCGTTTCCACAACAAAGGATCGCTAATTCGTTCCCACAACAAACACTGCATCAGCCACCTCAGCAACCACCTCTAAACTTTTTGCAACAACAGCCTGCATTCCCACCTCCGCCGCCGCAGACGAGAAACCCGTTGCCAAGACCCCAACGGCTGCCTATTACGATACAAGGCTTGCCGGAAGTACAGCAACGCGCACCGTTCAGTGGATTCAATGGGCCACCTCATCGTGTGAGTATTAATCATCCGCAACAACCAGGATTTCCTCCTACTCTCTCGGTTTCCCATCAGAGTGTACAGATACAAAATCAACCGATACCGATAAACCAGGGTAATCATTTCAACGTGGATCAGCAGCAACCTGTACAGCAACAGCAGCCGCAACAACAACAGCCCTTGCCTATTTATAAACAACAAGAATTGGAGAAGCAAAGATATCATGAGCAACGTCGTCAGCAAGATCTACTGAAGCATCGTGAGCATCAAAGGCAACACGAACAGCAGAGGCTTCAAGAGCATCAGAGATTTTTAGAACAACAGAGGCAAACGGAACAACAAAGGCACGTTGATCAACACAGACAAATAGAACAACAAAGATTGCTAGATCAGCAAAGGCATCAAGAGCAGCTGAGGCAACAAGATCATCAGAGATTGCAGGAACAGCAGAGAATACAGGAGCAACAAAGGGTACAAGAACAACAAAGGATACAGGAACAACAGAGGATTCAAGAGCAACAAAGGCTACAAGATCAACAAAGATTACAGGAGCAACAACGATTGCAAGAACAACGTAGAAGGAAGCAAGAACAAGAACAGAAATTGTTACAAGAGCAACAGTACCGCGCACAGTTGAAGTACAATCAACCGCAACCGGTACCGGGTCTACCGCAAGTAGCGGTTCAGCCTCAGATTCAGAAACCTGGTGGAGAAATATTTAAAGCTGTCCCAAAATTAGAGCAACATTATGCGATTCGAGAGAATCCGCTACATCCTGGCCCCTTCCCTCCTAATCCTATAATCCAGCCAACGGGATTTCCGGAACCATCGCAGAACCAGTATGGCTCTCTTCAATCGCCGAGTCCGTCGCCAGAAAGTCAATCTTTAATAAGAAATCCACAGCATCAATTTGTAAATGACCAACAGCAACATTTGAACACGAAACAACAAATCTTCCAAAATCAACAGCAAGGATTTTTCTCGCAGAATTTACAAAATTCCCAGCAACTGCGGCAACAGGCGCAACCACAGCAACAACGATTCCCATCGTCATCACAGAGATCGTCGATCTGGGCACGACCATCCGTGTCATTAAATCCTTCCCAAAAGATTTACGCAACACCGGTAACCAACACGGAAGATTTCAATGCGATATCTACAATTAGACCATTCATCTCGAGCACAACGCCTACTACCACCATTACTACTACTACAACGACTACGACGACCGAAGCACCAACGACAACTGCCGTTTCTCCAAAGAATGAAGCTAAAATTAGGGAGAACATCGCGAATCTGCCGGATGAGGTACCGGATGATATAAGAGAGCAGTTGTTGAGTTCTGGTATTTTGGGCAACGCCGACATACAAATACTGGATTATGACAAGGTCGGCGACATACCGATCGAGAAACTACCGCCAGAGGCCCTGGCGAATTTCTACGGCGCCGGAGGGGCTTCCGCGGTGGCTGCCAGTGAACCGGTACCGGCGATCATCAAGAAACCCAAAACGGCAGACTCGTCCGACTCTTCCGCGACCTCCTCCTCGTCCGTTTCTTCAACCGTTTTGGCGAAGAAGACGGCTACCAGCAGCTCGACTAAGTTCGAGCAGGCCACTTTGCGCCCGGGAGGCGTGGAGATGAAAGTAGTACGCTTCGATCCGAATACGGAGCAAGGCCAAGCGCTCGCGGATCAGCACATACGCGATGATGCTACCAGGTTGAATCCCGTAACCGTAGGATCTAGAGACGAGGCTCAATATAATCGTTATCTACCACTCAAAGTGAGTGGCGCGTCTTTCCCTATCCCCGATGTGCCTCAACTAAACGGTCGGAAAATTTCCAGCGTGGTTGTATTAGCGCCCGTTGATTATAACTTTCAAGAGGAGAAGGAGATCGAGTCGAGGCAGGGTAGACGGTCCAGCGACGTACAAGCAGTCAAGTTTCTCGCTGGCGAGACTTTGAAGCAATTGGTGAAAAAGCCAACCGCGGAGAACTACAAGAAGTGGTTGGAACAAGAGAGTCGTACGGAGCCGCAGAAGCAGTCAGTGGTTCTTCTGGTAACCATGTAAGTGGTGGTCGCTATGCCATAACTAATTACCCTTACCCGCTCGTTTACCTCCGTTCGCTTTAAATGGTATGTGCAATCATTCTTTAATGAGCCATATTCTCTTCTATCGCGATACTCCCCGATGCTTTAATCAGCTTCCGCATGTGCCTGTTTATGGTAATAACCAACGGAATCGATAAACTTCACTTTCTTCGACTAGTCTTAAAATGTCCTGTCGATGTTGCAGGCCGAAAGACGTTGACCAAGGCGAGAAGGAGATCTTCATGTACGACGTCGTCTCGCAATCCGTCAGCAAATTGTCCGGTGATTTATCTACAGCCTTTGTGGACGCTGCTGAAAGCAATTCTGACAGTAACTTCGACGACTCGAATTTCACATCGCACTAAGTTGCACCATACGAACGAGCCCTATCGCTATGGTACACCATAGCAGACATACACTTAACAAACGAAGAATACATCTTTAGAGTGCCAAGCCTGGATATAGAATATGAAATGTTTTGTCATCCTACATGATACCCTAAGATTACAACGAACGCGAAAAAAGGTTTCAGAGAGGTAAAGGACATAAAAACACAACTCTACCCTTTGTAGATATTTTAATTATGTATTATTATGTATATATTGATTTTCTATGTTCTTTTTTTATACAAAATAAATGCAATCTTTTTGTACGATTAAATCATTTCCTTTGACACCCAGGGTAAATCGTTTTAAAATCTTGCTGTGTACAAAGTATATCGAAAATCGTGGTACAAGCTGAAATTTTATGTGATAATTTATCACTGATAAAATAAATTGAAAATATAGAACACATTTTTTTCAACCAAGATCTCGTTTCCGGAAAATTAAGTTTATATTATTTGCTGCGAGAACGCGCGCGCTTAGCTAACTCTTGACTAATTATTATGGGTGTAAAACTAACGAGAGATTACTCTTTGTAAGACGAAATAATTCAAACGCATAAAGTAATAAGGATATCCCTGTGCTACTTGGGATATTTTTTGGTGATTACAGTTTCGAAAAAAAATGTAATTATATTTTGTCGAGACTTAGCCAAATATAAAAGTACTAAATGAATTTAAATATTTTCTACAATTTTCCTTTACTTTCTTATGTACATTCATTTCTTCTTATTTTCTCCTACTGTAACCTACAATCGGGAACATTTAAGTGCACGTGTACTCAACAAACTTTCAAATTTAATTTCCTAGTAAACAAGAGTTCCAATAAAAAATTACACTTTGTACTTGCAATTTTTATTCCTAAAAACTGTTTTAAAAGTTTTGAAATTGTATAATAACTCGATGTAGTTGACAACTTCATTTATACATTCAACATTCGGCAATAAATTGAATTGACTATATATATATATATATATATATATAAATAAACTTAATTGGTGTAAAGTACATTATGCTCGCTTTATATATATGTATATAAGATTAAAGGTGATTGAAAAGAAGGCTTCAATTTTATTTTTATGCAATGATATACAAAAATTATTATAACGACCGGAAGTAGGTAAAAACTTAAAGAAGAGGAAAGATAAAGAATTTAAGTATCTATCTAATTATCTAAATTGTTCAAGATAGGAAGAAATTTATATTTGCACTCATTTCTTGCAACTAATACAAAAAATTTTAATTCAGCATGAAAATCCTTAATCTAATAATGATTCTATCCATAATTATCCATTCAAGTACTTATATATATACATAGTTCCATATTTAATTAAAGAATTTGCATACATATACATATACATATACATGTCTTTCATTGCCTTCTATTCAGCACAGCAGAACCAGTGCTGGGATTTTGCACGGTTTTCACGCGCATGCGCGAAGATTTTTAGCGTCAGTAACGTAAAAATGTGGCTAAATTGGGGTACCTTGGTCACCCCGCCTAGTTTCGCAAAATTTGTTATGCTTTAATTTTGAAATATGAATGTATAACATGTGTTTGTTGTATTAAAATTTAATATGTATGCACATATAACATATAATCTATGAACTTCTGAACTCTTCCGGTACTTTCCTGTCAGTAACAGTGGTAATAGTTCCTCATCATTTTCCCCTGTTACGTGGCCAATTAATCACGCGAATATATTTTTTTTTCTTTATTAATAACATCTTAGGCCATTATTGGCCCATAGTACACCATGAGATACAAAAATATACAACTTATGTCTAAAGTTGCTTAAATACAATAAATAAAATAAAATAAAATAAAATAAAATACTCTTCTTCTTATACAAACTCCTACAAATTAATATCGCACTTCTTTGGGAGTAGCAAATGCTACGGGCCCCGCGCTTCTGGGGACCCCGCGCTTGCAGCAGAAAATGTTTACCTTGTAAAATTGTGTAATAGCCCTGGCTACCGTTTACAGAAGTTTTTGCTAAAATAAAAAGGTCATTCATTTTTTCTTGTTTTTATGATATTGTCATGCAAAACCTACGGCCTCCTGGTTACATTTGCTACAGGCCCCGCGCTGGCTTAATCCGGCCCTGTCGGCAATCGTTGCCGATCGTTAACATCAGTTTATGCCGGGTGCAATAAATGCCGGGAATATCGAAAAATGTTGCGAACAATGTTATCTTCTTTTTGCGTTTCAATGATCGGTTATCGAATATACAGCGACTCGGATTAATATTCGAAAGCTCTAAAACAGACGATACTGGAGCAATTAGTTTACTACAGGATGTTAAAAGAAATTTCTTCAGAAATTGCAATTGATCGGAATTGTTAGAAAAAATACTAAAAGTTGCATTTTACAACCTTTTTATGTGGGACTATATTGAAAATTTACAAAGGATATTTGAGGTCATAGAAAACAATGGAGGACCAACTAAATACTGAGTTTTCAGGTTAATTAAATAATTTGTAAATTAAATTTGTAATATTTTTTTAAGTTCAACTATGAAAATGACTAGGTGAACCTATATATATTTATTTCGCACAAACATTCCAAATTTTTGTAACATTGATTAATAAACACGTTAACAAGAATGATATTATTCAAATACATTATGTAATAAATAGACTGCAGATCTTTATGCAAAATACAAATTGTCTGCATCGATTGCAA
The DNA here is from genome assembly GCA_028455795.1 of Lasioglossum marginatum. NCBI lineage: Eukaryota > Metazoa > Arthropoda > Insecta > Hymenoptera > Halictidae > Lasioglossum > Lasioglossum marginatum. The sequence continues at coordinate 3,056,615 of CM052274.1, forward strand.
AAAATAGAAACAATTATTCAATGTTATTTCTTCCCTTAATGATTCTAATAGAGGAGAGATCATATATATTGACATCTTCGATTTCTAAAATGTTTCAACAATTTTTGGATTTCATCTTCTCAATTTTGTTATAAATGCATAAAAAGATCCGCAGTCTAGTAATAAAAGATGGATATGTTACATGAATCATTCTACGCAAGGATCATACATTGAAGTTGAGAATTCGACGTTGAGAAATGAGTTTCTCAAAACCGAAACTGAAATTCATCGACCCCTAATGATCCGTGTCCGGTTGAACGCGAAAGTACGGCGGGTTGCATGCTCCCAGGCGCGGAGCTTCGACTACGTGCTATTAGATGGCCACGAAATTTTCTGCTAGGAAGAAATTGTATAACCGAATTTTGTGTACAGTGAGTACGTCCGGCGGTTGATATTTCCAATTGTGAAAGGCGATAAATGTCAACGTGGTCAAAGGCGGTAAATGTGCTCGATGCGATTTTATGGATAATCTGACGTTGTCCATTAGAAGATTAATAATAACCAATCTCTCAAATATGCAAGGCTAAATTTTACTGTGATTAAACGGAATTTGTACGCAAACATGTCCTCATCGATAGCGTTGACATTGACATCTGGACAACCCACTTAGTTACCCCCCTCATGTTTAAAGAGTAGAGATCGCTAGATCTAGGAATCTTTCATTCCACTCCCATGTTCAAATTTCAGGCTAGTCCTGTTAAAAAAAAAAAACGCAGAGTATAAATAAAGTCTGTCTTTATCTACAATTTCTTGTTCACAAGTTATTTTCGACGAATCTTCCACGAGCAGAGTGCTTCAGCGCTCCACGGGCACCCGAACCTACGGAAATCCTTAATTTCCCCAAACCGCGATGCAACACCCTACAAACTTAGGACGTAGATACGTTCCTGCATTTGGTCGCGCATGCGCGTGAAAACCGTGCAAAATCCCAGCACTGTTCAGCATAGCAGCACTCGTGTTTGTATGACGCGCTTGAGCTCGAGTAAAGTGTTTAGTACTTGGAAGAAAGTTGTGACGTATAAACAGGCACGGCAATAACTATTAACTGACGTAAGCATTAAATACATACTTTCCTACTTTCGTTACATTAATAAATTTCACGTATTTTGTACTTGCGTTTCAAACAAGCTATTTCGTAGTTATTACAGGTTATGGTGTGTTGGCGTCACGTCGCATCAAAATATTGAAAATATAATCTTGTTGGAGTTTCTACAAATCGATGCATCGTGATAGATCGCAACGTGATCGGGACAGGGAATATAGGGATAGTCGACATGATCATCCAAGGAGAGACGATGACAGGCAAAACGGTAGGAGACGGTATGAAAGATCGCCTGTACGAAGAGAAGAACCTCGCGCAAGGCACAGAGATTTCGACGAGAAGGTTAGAAAGTATAGAGATACGAATGAGTATAACAGAAGGCACGACGAGACAAACAGAGAAAGAAAAAGTCATTTCGAGGAGGTCAAAGTTAAGAAGGAACCTTCGCCCGAATGGGGTAAATCTACGGCGAAAACAGATTCTAAACCAAAGTCGCAGGATAAGGATAAACCAAACTTCGAACTGTCGGGTAAACTCACAGAAGATGCGAATACTGTGAACGGGATAGTGATTAAATATTCCGAGCCAACAGATGCTAGAAAACCTAAACGTCGCTGGAGACTATATCCCTTTAAGGGAGAGAAAGCATTACCCACATTGTATGTTCACAGACAATCAGCGTATCTCATGGGTAGAGATCGTAAAATTGCAGATATTCCTTTAGATCATCCTTCGTGTTCGAAGCAGCATGCAGTGTTACAATATCGTTTAGTATCTTTCCAAAAAGAGGGAGGTGGCGAAGGAAGAAGAATTCGCCCATATCTCATAGATTTAGAATCGGCCAATGGTACATTTGTAAATAATGTGAAGTTAGAACCAAGACGCTACCATGAACTATTAGAGAGAGATGTGTTGCGGTTCGGATTTAGTTCGAGGGAATACGTTTTATTACATGAACATAGTAAGGATGATTCTTTAGACGACGATGTTCCCCTTACTACAGCTGTTACATCTGTTACTACAACATAGGTAATGTACTTTATGTCTTACAAATATTTATCAACTTGTTAACTTGTTGTTTGAAATATTACATGAACATATTTTTTCGTTTTAGGACCTGTTTCTTGTAAAATAATAATCTTTAAAATTAAGATTAATAATTAAAAAATCTATAAGTAATATTTTAAATACATTAAGTATTAATGTTACCATTTAGGATAGGATATAAAACTTTCCCATAATTTCATTTAAATTATGCAGTGTGTTTTGTAAATGGTGGGCAAATTAGTTTCTGAGTTATTAAAGTTTTTGTGCCACAATTCTCATCACATCATGTTAGAGGAAATGTTCAATATGTCCACTTCAGTATGTTTCAACGTTTTTGACACACGTACGGTAAAGTGTACGTGTATACATGAAATAAAGTATAAATTGTAAACAAGAATGACACCTCGATAACGTAAACATAGACCGGCGGTTACTTCAAAAACATTGTTGATGCCCTTAAACAGGCCTTTAAGACGATGTGACGAGAATTGTGGCACAAAAACTTTAATAACTCGGAAACTGATCTTTTCCGGACCTATGTTGATATTACTTTTTTCTTCTCTAAGCATTAGGAATCTATTCGTTTCTGAAAGTTTTTTCCGAATCTAAAGTTTTGCCCATCATTTACGAAACACCGTGTATAATATCAGAAGTTGTAAGAATTCTTGAATATATAGCATTGATCATAATACACTCTTTAGCTTAGCAAAGGTTGCATATTATTGCAGAACCACAGTTTAAGTTTACATTTGTGAATATTAGCGGAAAATTGATTGTAATAAACAACTTTTAATGAAATACACTGCAGTTTATTTATTTACATTTGAAATTTTATTTACTCGATAGAAAATGTTGTATGTCATATGTAGATTTATGTGAGCTGATAGGTATTTGCATATCTATATTAATTTATGCATATCAAATATACAAAATCCTTACAATGGTTGTAATCGCAGTAATAAATTCTTAATATAACAGAATATATTTACAAGGTTCGGTGTATGGTTTAAAAATTACAAAATTTTAAAGGAACTAACAATACGCAGATTGTATAGCGGATATACCTTTAAATAGGAAGACTATAAAATATTTGTCAAATTATCTTACCACTTTATAACTTAATATCAGACATCGTTCAAAGTCGTATATTTCTCAAATACATAAAAACTTTTATGAGATATATATAAACAATTTAATCCTTTTGTGACATACAATAATAGTATCAAAATATTTTCAAAAAGCATGTATTCAGGTGTACTATCACTCTTACTACTAATTTGGTCTATCAATTCTGTGGATTTAGATGCTTATAATATCATTTTAATACTTTTGTGGAAAAGATATTACGAATGCAGTTAAAAAAATATCAATTTTATATTAATAAAATATGTACAATACCTTCCAAACATTTTCGTTTGTAATATATTAATGTTTGAACTTGACTGTATCAATTTCAAACATTATCAGTCCATTCATACAAAGTTCAATATAATTGAAAACTTTTATCCTTAATTGTACTGTCTTGATAAGTATTATTTGATTTACATATAAAACTTAACGAACCCTTATATAACATGAATATCAATTTCAGTGTTATATTTTATAATATATTACATCACCGAATATGAAATTTGTACAATGAACAGTAAGACTTTAATCATATTTTCCGATCATTAAATAAATACATTATTTTCAATAACAAATTTAAATTTATGTCGGATTATTCCAATCCTCATATAATACTCTAGAACTATTCTTATTTCTTAGATGGTAAACAACAAGTCTATGGTTATTCATTAATGTACTTATATTAAAACATTTTCTGCCATGACTTACATAAAATGGGCTTCAAGTATTAAAATTTAAATATGTACACACGTTATTATGGCAGTTTAAAGCTATGGAACTTCACACACGTTTTCAGTTTTCATGTAGCTAAAGACATGATCGTCGAAACAACTGTATTTCTTTTATTTTTTAACAACAACAGCTTCACGACCCATTTACCCTAACAGCATCTGTGTTGATATTTGTGTATGTAACAGTATTATTACTGTCTTCTACTGGAGTTTGCCTTAATAAATTCAATAACACACTATTTATCACCAACGGAATATTAGCTTTACCGTTCTGTAAATTAGAATGAGTCCTTTGAATTTTTGGCAATGTATTTTTTGTAATACTACTATCGCTTAACGTAGATTCTCCGTTACCACCCATGACACTGTTTTTTAATGGAAGAACATTTTGTGAGCTAATTAACGACGAGCTGGGTCGTGTAGGTGGGGCTAAACTGATATTTGAACTTAATGAACTGGAACTTCTACCCTCTAAACTTATTTCCGAGCCTCGTCGCTCAGTCGTGCTCCTTGTATTTCTTCTGTGATCAGTTAAAGAGGTAAAAGAATCCCTTTTCAAAATTGCTTTAATAGTGGGATTAGTTAATTTTGAACTATCTAAAGTATTACATTTCTCAGTCATACTTGTAATCGATGCTCTCTTACGTTCTGGTAAGTTTAAACTTGACACCGAAGATCTCTTATCGCACCTTTTTGCCGATTGCTCTTTATCTTCAGCCAACGATTCTTTCTGCTCTTGTAAAGAGTCAGAATGTATACTATCCTTTAAATCTGTGTTTGTGTTGGCTTTATTCACATTACCCAAATTTTGATCAGAAATATGAATTGATCTAGGCACTTCGTATCCACTGGTTGAATTTTCTCTTAAGATAATGTCTTCATTGTCTGCTAGTAGTTCTAGGTATTTTGGTATTTCTCCCGATTGTGTACCGTTATGAGAATTCTGAAGGAACGGCTGCATATCTCGACTGCCGTCTGAACTACTGGACTTCCATGAGTTTCCTGAGGAAATTGACGATCACGTTATTTCCTTATTTATATAAAAAGTGTTTTTATTTGTGAGATGTAATGAAATTGAAAAAGAGAAAGCAGCATAGGTAGGTGAGCTTCACAAAGAACCTACCTGAATTATTATGATTTTGATTCTCGTCAGCAAAGTAAGCCATGTTAGACACGCCTGCAAGCATGAGCCATGCAATGATAAATATGTATTCAAGCAAATTGTTAAATTTGTATAGTCAACACATTTTGATGATGATGCATCACGACAGATAGGGAAACTGTGAATGTATTTGGTATGAATTCTGTCCGATTAATTTCACGATCACTACGGCTACTACCTAATAAACTGCATGTTTGATACTACATGCTACTCATTATATTTAGATTGTTATAACATCAGTTTACACATACACGTTTTAAATCAATTGACAATGTCAGAAGATATCAATGAATTTATTAAACGAAGCCATTCAGCGTTTATAAGTAAGACCAATAACTATACAGGGTGGGCCGGAAATCATAGTACAGTCAGGCAGGGGGTGATTCTACATAAAAGAGTAAGAAAAAAATTCGGTATAACGTTTTTTTATCCGATACTTCATTTTCGAGAAAATCGAGTTTGAAAATGCAGCGAATACAGCGAAGACACTCGCGTCTGATCATGATCAACCAATTCTACTTTGTGCATATACTAAAGCACGCGAACCTGGCGGAACTTTAAACTCGATTTTCTCGAAAACGAGGCGTCAGACGAAAAAATGTTATTCCTTTTTTTCGACATATTTTTGCATTTAGAATCACTCCCTGCCCGGCTGTACTACGATTTCCGGCCCACCCTGCATAGACAGCGAATCTTTATGTAAAATAAAAATTCTGTACTTGAATTGCAACAAACTGGAGTGAAACAGGAGTTTATTTTCTTTCTTAATACGTGTAATAGGTTGAAAAGAATATAATAGTATTTCAAAATTCTTCTAATGTTTTGACTGTTTTAAATTACACCCACTGATTTTTGTCATAAATACATAAAATCCGCTGTCTACCAATAACAATAATAATGGAATATATATTGATGATTGTGCTCTTTTTATTATTTTTCTATGACATTATTCTTCTTTTGCTCTAAAATCGGAAAGAATTCATTTTGTATCCAGTATGTGTTTGGTAAAGAAGCTTATCTCATGACATATGAAAGTAATTAGCATTTAATAAATAAGTTGAAACTTGAATAGAGATATCTGTGTGACTATGATTGAAGTATTGCATGATGAAGCAGCTCATGTTCACTTGTAAGTTCGGAAATTGAATTTGTACTAAAGATATGATTGACAAACATAAAAATTTATATGTATTATTTGACAGCAAAATGTAATTGTATTTTAAAAGATATATAGTTCATGCCAATAAGTTCGTGTAACGCACGTGTTATTATACATACATATAATCTACACTTACCTCTTCTTGCTAAATAATGGCCAGCATGTACAGGAATCAATGGAGCATCCTCTATAGTACTTCGATGACTAACTATGTTTTCAAGGCAAACTTTAAAACTTGGTCTAGCATCAGCAGCACTCCAACAATGCAACATTAACTGATGCAAAGCAGGTGGACAGTTCAAAGGTTTAGGTAATCTACCACCTGCACGCACATGATGCAACACTTCAAGGTTTGTTCTGGCAGGATATGGTTGCTGCCCTAAGGATGTAATCTCCCACATTAATACACCAAATGCCCATACATCACTTTGAGATGTGAATACTCCATCCACCAAAGATTCAGGAGCCATCCAACGAACAGGTAACAACCCCTCTCCCTCCTAGAAAACCATTCAATGTAAGTTGAAATAGTCACAATAGCACTATAATTAGATATTTCAAAGGAACATATCAAACCTGCGCATGCAGATTTTAATGAAATTTAAACGAGAGGTAGCTTTTGTTAAGAGAAATACATGTCTCATTGACAATCGCCCATATTGAAGGAATAATACGAATTCTCAAAGGGTTGAATAACATTTTTTTAAACAGTGTAACTAATGATCAAAGTTGTAGCTATGATGCTTCTGGTTATTAATCGGTTTCGAGTTAAAATAGCTCAGAGTGCAGAGGGTTAAGATACATAGATATGAAAACGATATAATTTTAACCCAAAACTTTGTGGGCTTTTGTCACTCATTCAATGCTATATAAATTTCGTCATAATTTGCGTGTCCAGGTTCGGTTGTACCTTTATAGCGCGTTTAGCAATTACTTATAAACATATACATACTTTTCTATAATAATCGTTCTTATAAATATCTCTTGCAAGTCCGAAATCACCAATTTTGACTACTCGGTTTTCCCTATCCCTGGCAGAGACCAAACAGTTCCTGCATGCAAGATCCCTATGTACAAAATGAAGTTCTTCGAGATAACGGCATCCTCTTGCAACGTCTTCGCACATGGCTAATAAATCTTGCAGACGCAAAGCGTGCGGGTCTGTGGGTTGTAACGATCGACTTGCTCTTAAATAACTTAATAAATCTCCGGCTTCCATTAGCTCCAATACTAATAGCGGTGGATCTGTGTCCAAACATACTCCAAGGAGTCGGAGCACATGTTTGTGACGAAAATGACTCATCAGCCTCGCTTCTTGAAGAAATTCGGTTTTCTCCTGCGCCGATGCTCCCTTTCGGAGTGTTTTGATCGCGACCGGAGTGATTCCTGGTCTTTCCAAGTCTTTCGCGTTACCTTGAAACACCTAGGAGATTGTTCGTGATATTAATACAACGATAACGGTAAAATTTGATTGAATATTCATCACACGTACCTCACCGAAGGCTCCACTTCCCAAGAATTTAGCCAATGTAATTTGTTCCCTTCTAATTTTAGGAAGAGTAGAGTCATCGGGATCGTTTTGCAATGTGGATGCGTAAAGAGCGTTGGATTGAACGAAGTTTCCGCGAGGTATTTCTCGAAGGGTGGCTAGCTCCACGTCGCTCACTAACGGGGGTAAAACTGCTTTCTTGTCTTCCTTGCGTTGCCGATACACTGCTGAATTGCAAAATTTGTTTTCTACATTTCTAACTTTAACAAGACTAACTTTCCAAAGTTGAACAAAATGTGTTAATGTCTTGATCGTATACTTACGGCAAAGGAAATAACAGAAGCAAATTAGCATTATAGTAATGACAGGAACGCTGAGACCCAATACTAAACCCAGGTGTTGTTGCGCGGCCAGTATACCACCGGTGGTTTCTGTTAAATCAATGATCGAGCTGGATCTACTCCATGCACCGTATCCATACGCGTTTCTGGCCTGAATCCGAAACCGATATTTATCGTCCATATCGCCGGTGATTATCCAGTAATTGTCCGTTCCATTATAATACAGCTTCCAGCTGACGTTTTCGTTCGAATCGATTTGTTCGTTGATTTCGTTCACTTTCATACCCTCCACACGGTACACAGTGATTTGGGAACCATGAGCTTGTGCAGGCTCCCAATTCAATTGGTAGACGGAATTACGAAGTTTCGTCACCGTGGGCTTACCAGGAGCACTTGGTACATCACCTGTTTAGCAAACAATGTAAAATTATACTAATAAAATGGCAATAATTACACTGTTCAATACATCTTAAGACATTTCCAGGCTTCCATTTTCCACTAAACGTTCCTTGTAAAATACTATCCGCATAAAATTATTCTATGCATCCTCTCGACTAAAATGACATAGTTTATCAATATTATATTGTTAATAGATAAATATATTTAGCAGTTCATTTATCTTCGTATATCTGCAGTTTATTTCTTTTAGTAACGAAAGATCATATACAAAATCCAAGTAGGTGTTGAGTAGTGTTACGAAAAAGAAATGAAAGTCAACGTACCTGATGTTTGAAACGTGAATCTTCCATCCGTTGGCCACACGAAGTCCCTTTTGCAACTTGGATACCTCAAAAGTAAGCGAAACTTGTATAAAGTACGAGGTTGCAACTTGTCAATGAAATATATCACTTTGTCTTTCTCGACTTTAGAATTGTTTGCAATCTGCCAGTTCTCCACGGCAACGTCTTTGTACTCCATAGTGTATTTGATCGTCAAGTTGACGGTAGGTGACCATGATACATGCATACTGTTTACGGTGACATTGATCTGCGTCAAGTTATTAGGTTCCGGGAACATTTTCACTTCTTTGCCTGGACTCTCGCTATAAACATCGGGACTTAAACCCAAGTGGACAGGATATGCGCGGACGAACACCAAATATTCCTGGCCTGGCAACCATGGTTCTAACATGGTGAAGAACCTACCGTCGGCTGTGCTTTCGGGATTCTTGATCAATTGCTCTCCCTTTTGCCGTGTTCCGTTTATCGGCCGGTCTAGTCGCCAGTGTACCTCGTATCGAACTGCCTCGGCGTTTAGTATTTTTGGTGGCATCCAATAAACAATAGCCAAGGTCGGCGTTAGAGCTTGAATCGTTACATTCTCAGGAGCCGAGGGAGTGCCGGCTCCAGTTCGCAAGACAATGCCGGAGCTGAACTCCAAGCCCGTCGACTCTAAATCAGCATAGTAGTTACTTAATGCTAAAGTCAATCTATATTTCGTGAAAGGTTTCAGATTCTTTATCGTGTATTCTTTCTCGTAAGTCTGCAGCTTCGCTCTGTCGCTGTCCTCGCATTTTGTAGGGTCGTTGTCCAGACATTGAGACACGTGTATCGTGTACAAAGTTGTTGGTAGATTGTATTTTTCGCAACCAATATGGGGAACTGGTTGAGGAAGTCTCACGGTAATGGTCTTTCCCGTTTTATTGATCTCTTTCACGTTGTAGGACACCTGACGGGGTATTAGGCAGTTCGTGGTTGGGTATGGTTGCAAAGATTTCCCTAATGCTTTGATACTCCTTACGGCTGGCAGGTAATTCTGTAAAATGTTCCGATCATCAGGATATTCCTTGTCCATACAATAAATTTGTCCCTCTTCCAGATTCGACCAGTATAGGTTCTTTTTGTCCACGGTCAGAGATGTTGGTGGCAGTCCCCTGTTGAAGTCAGCGCTCACTACCATGCTACACGTACAACCGTTAATATCGGCGATGTTTAAGTGTCCTTCTAGAGAGATCCAATACATGACTGGTTTCTCGAATGTGGTACTATCAATTGTCATCACGGGAATCACTGATGGTCTGTATGGACAAGAGCAGTCTTCCATGTGATTGAAAAAGGGTTGATCCGCTTTCCCGTTTAAGTCTGACTGCATTATCACGCCTCTATCGTTTCTCGTCAGCTCAATCCAGTATAAGGATCTGTAACGATACATATACAATGATTAAATCAACAAATATTTTACCATTGAGATTGAACGTTTCGCAGAAATTCGCAAAGTTTCGCCGATGAATTTACTGCCAGAATTCCAACAAACTGGAACGACATAGGAATTTATTTTCTTCCCTAATATGTTTAATAGGTTGAAAATAATGCAACAGTGTTTCAAAATTTTTCTTGCTGTTTGAAATTACACCTACTCATTTCCGCCGCAAATGCATAACCTTCGATGATAAGCTAAAGTGTTAGGAATGTGTAATTACCCTGTGGATGGTAGAATGTCGAGATTCAGAATACGTCTATTGGATACATAAATGATGTCGAACTTGAGAATCCCTGCTTGCCACATGGTTAAATCCAACTTGACAATTTGATCTCCGTTTTCGCTGTAGCCTGACTCTGACCAGTACAAGTTCCTCGCTACCCAATCGATAGTCAAGCTGAGCACACTGTTGTTCAACGTTAAGATCTTGGTAGCATTTGCACCATTTAAATCGGCCATAACAAGCTCTGGCATGTCGTTTATCCAATAGATCTTACTGTCTGCTGCCAAATATGCTAGCTCGACTGCGACATTTTGCGTGAGGGTGTCATTTTTTTCTTGATCCAAATCGGAGATCCTGACCGCGTCCATGGTAGCAACTAGCAACTGCGGCACTGGATTTTCGTATACCGTCGACACGTTGATCACACTGGAGTATGGTCCTGGGCCTATTTTCGTGTGGGCTCGGACTTGAAAATAGTACGTTGTGTTCGGTAGTAGATTGTGTATCGTGTGCTCCAATTTATCAAGAATAAGTGACTGGTCGCAGAGTTGGACATCTTGATGATTCCAACATTGAACGGTGTACCCGACGATCAAGCCGTTTGCGAACTGTGGTTCATTCCATCTGTAATGGCAAGAGCAAATTGAGCAGTCTATAGATTTTGCACTCCAAATTCACTCTTATGCAAATCAATTTCACCCATCAAGAATATGTAAAATTAATTACACCTAAAATCATCTCCCTTGAGTTCAGAAGAAGTCACCGTGGACAGGAAGGTACAGTGAAGTGCTGTGTGACGTCAGACACACGTGAACGGTGTCATTACTGTGAGGGAAACATAAACTCAATACTCAATACTTTTCAATAAATACATATGTACTTACATTTCTTAAATTCGTTAATCAGAAAATGGCTACAATGAATATACATATCTACACACAGTTTCCATACATTACAAAGTTCATGAATTGGTAATTGGTCTTTGGAATAAATAAAATTTTCAATTTCTTAACAATTAATTTACATTTGATTCCATTTTCTTTTTTATAAAAACCTACTTAAAAATACTGTATTTGTAAAAGGTTAAATTTGACTTGCAAAAGGGTGAATTTGTAGTGCAAAACCTGTGGCTAGAGCGAGAATTGATTCTAAATATGATAGTAGCTAAGCAAAGTCTCACCTGAATATCGCAAATATATCGACGCTTTTACTGAGAGGCTCTTTATGGAATTCTATAAACACTCTCGGATTGGTTGGTTCACTTGGTACGCTTTGTGGCGATCGCAACGTCCTCCTTGTATGGTGTGCTGTCTCCCAATACGTGAACGCTTTCACAGTCACCTCCAGAACAGAATACGGCAGAATTTGCTCCGAATTGTTATACGACATCGAGGTCTCTGTGGTGATCTCCGGATTCGAATTCGTGTTAATGTAATCTGCGAACTTTACTTCGTAAAATACAGTTCCGTAGTTAATATTGTCCACGGGGTCCCAAGATATATTGAAGTTCCTCCAGGTTCCTTCCACTCTAATACTGTTATAGCTGACCGCTTTTGGTAGAACCACCACTGTCTCTGATACAAGACTATTCGGATAACGATGAAGCGCCGGGTCCATCACTGCTACCATATGGAGTCCTGATAAGGTGATACCGTTTATTACGGCGGTATTTTGACCAGACAAGTCGCCTATCACCGCGTTTCGATCATCCTGCAGCCACAGGAGATGCTCCGAGAAATAACACAGTGGTCCTTGCATATTTGGATGTTGTAGAGCCGAGACCTGTCAGCACAAGTGTTGAAAATGTCGGTATTAAAACCGGGTCCGTATGACATGATCGACGCAGACTTCCTCGACAATTTTTATATCAATTTCCACCGATAACTCATACTCATCGACGTTCGATTTTCATCGACATATGCTTTCATAGACATTAGACGGTTCCTTTCGGTATAAGACGATGGCTCGTGACGTCGTTCGACGTATTGCGGATGCGGGTACCTATTTGGCCTGACATTGTTCTTGAGAGGGACTGAGTTCTGGCAATAAACGGTGTTGAGCGGACAACGTCAAAAGAGGAAGAGGCGATAGAGATTTTCTCGTTGCGGAGAAAACATCGTCGTCTTGTATCGGAAGAAAACTGTATAAGGCAAAGTTGTTTAGAATGATGACCTTGACAACATATTTCTAGGTCATCAAAAACGACGAGGAGCACTTCCAAATAATTACCTAATTTTCTAACCAACAGATTATTATATATTACATATCAATAAGAATGGCCTGGTCTGGGTGTGTTAGTGAGAATAGAATGTCAATGAGTAGGGATTACCAGTAGACAGCGGATCTTTATGCAAAATAAAAATGTTCTACCTGAATTGCAACAAACCGAGGTGAAATGGAAATGTATTTTCCTTCTTAATGGGCTGAAAATAATATAACAATATTTTTAAATTGATCTAATGTTTTTCCGTTGTCTAATAAAGCCGCTGTCTAGCTATCAGTGAATACGATGAAATAGCATCGATGCAAACATTGTCGAGGAAGTCTGTGTCGGTAAACATGAATTTCCGTTGTTTGAAAGAATGTTTGGATGTCGATAAAAACCTTCTCAGGCACTATTTTATGGCTCATGGGAATCCTCTCCGACGTAGGCGCGCGGTATACGATCGATCCGCTCTCGTAACTTCGAACGATCCAATAGACGTATCTGTTCTCGGTATCCAGCGTTAAACCCATTACTTGTTTACCATTAAATATCTCATCCGAATGGTAGTACCGTCTATCCTGACCGTTTAGGCGAGCAACTTCCACGGCATGTCCCGTAGACCAGTACAAATACGCCTCCAATGAGTCGATCATTAGTTCCTTAACGATAGCTAGAATCGACATTGGCTCTTGGTGAGATCCGTTCAAGTTTGCTCTTGTTATCTAGAAAAGTGATGGAAAACAGCAAATTATAAGTGACCGATTCAATAAATCTTTGATCGAACACTGAAGTGATCATTTTATTTACAATTTGTTGTTTAGGATTAGCCCAATATAATTTCTTCGATATCCAATCAACGGCGACACTTCCAACCGAGTGAATGTTCATCTTCGTTTTCTGATGACTGGTGATGTTGTACCGATACAGCGCGGAGTTATTCCCCACGATGTAGAGAACATCCTTGTACCAACTGACGTCAACGATGTGGTAGTCGGTCTCCGCTTCTTTCAAGCTCGCCTTGTAGATCAGGGTGTCGATATTTTCGCCAGTTACGTCGCTTCTTAACAAACCTTCGTTCGCGGACCAGAGAATAGACGCGTGTGAACCATCCCTGTATAATAAGTTCAAAGTTGAAGATACTCGTCGGGAGTAACTACGTATTACTGTATAGGGTGGGCCACGAAGCGTGATCAATAGACTGAGGACTTTTATGCATTTATGAAGAAATTAGTTGGGTGAAATATAAAACAGTAATAGATTAGAAAAATTCAGGAATATTGTAATATTGTTTTTAACGTAACAAAGTCATTAAGGATTGAAATCAATTTATATTTTATTCCTGCTTCCCACAATCAATGCAGAATATTTATATTTTGCATAAAGATCCGCAGTCTAGTGATCAGCTTAGATTATTGTGCTGTTAGTGGTTCTTTTTTTTGGGATTGTACCCTCTTTTTTGTCAACCCTTTTTTCCGGAGTTATCAAGGCCACCTTCAGTCTTTTATAGGTAAACCTACAATTCTTTTACATCCATCTTTTAGGGGATACAGAGACGAATTTTGAATCTAAAAAAATGAAAAACGTCATTTCTTAACCGTTTACGTGAGTGTATTCCTGCTAGTGGACACCATTTTAGGCATCGATTCAATTAATAATCGTTTCTTTGGTTTAGATGAAGAAGAAACACTTTTCATGGTGCTTTCCGAATTCGTTTCAGTATCTTCTAAAAGTTGGGTGTAGGAAACTTGTAGTTTAACCTATAAAAAACTGTAGGTGAACTTGATAACTCTAGAATAGAGTTGACAAGAAATTTGGTATAATCACTAGACAGCGGATCTTTATGCAAAATAAGAATGTTCTATCTAAATTGCAACAAAGTGAAATTCACTTTCTTTCTTAATATGTCTAGTAGGTTGTGAAAATAATATAGTAGTACATCTAAATTTTTCTAATATTTTTACTGTCTTAAATTGCATCTATTCATTTTTGTCATGAATGCATAAAATCCGCTGTCTAATAATCAGCTTAAAGCTCTCCTTGAACCATATAATTCTAGTTCAAAAGAATTCCGACCGAACCACTAACAGCAGAATAATGTAAGCTGATTCACGCTTCGTGTTCCACCCTGTATATATAGAAATAATAATGCAAATATACCTTAATGTTCGACCTCTAAACTCAGTGGACCACGGTCCCCTACCAGCGCTCGTGTAAGCTGCCGCTTTGATCGAATATTCCGATTTTTCTCGGAGATTGTGCACAGTGTGAGACGAGCCGGCGATGTCCTTTTGATGGATCGTTTCCCCGGTAGACTCGTCTTTAATCTCGAGTTCGTACGACCAATTCTGCCAGGCACCCTTACCTTGGCCACCCAACAGATGGGGCGCCTGCCAAGAAACTTTCGCTCTTTCCATCCCCAAGACTGCCTGCACTCCCGTAGGAGGGTTCACTGGGACAGGAACAGGTTGGCTCGCGTCCATAAGTACATTGACACTGACGAATGAACCGTTCGACCTGAAATCAACAGAGCTATTGAGCCATCTAAGCCAACCACTGCGCGTCGAAGATACATGGGAGCTGAATGAGGATAGTCACCTATCAGGATAAGCATTATGGAAGTATCTGTTCTGTCCTGAGTGATACCCTTCTATCAACACTTGTTCTCCGTTCGTCCAATAAAATAAGCCATTTGCCATGGCCAGGGAAACAACATTCTTAAACTTCGGCTGCTGCGTGTTCTTGCGTAGGTTCATAACTTCTCGGCCGTCCAACGAAACTGATAGAATTGTGTTCTGAATGTGGTGAGGAACTAGCAAGCGAAAATTCGTGTGGTCGACAGTGAACGCGCCTAAGTTCGTATCGTCTACGATCAAATACGGTTGAACCTATAGTCGATAAAGGAGATGTAAGTGTTTTAGCTAGCTGATGGTCGACTCTTGAACCACAGTTGTGGATAGTCTCGCGATATTCGTAACGTGTTCTAACTTCTATCAATGCAAACGTACCTCGTGCTTCACTCCGTTGCTTATGTCAGCCAGATCCAGCCTGTACAAACCGCCCCTGGTAACCCAAAATAAGTATCCATTGTAAGGATCGACTTCAATGTGTGTGGGTCTTGTCAAGAAGCCTGCGACTGCGACCGTCAATCCTCTTCCATCTAAATTGCATCTGGCTATTTGCCAGACTGTTGTCGCGTGTTTCACTTCGCCCAAAATGTACAGGTGAAGATTCAACCAATCCACCGATAGGCTCAAGGGCTTAAAGTTTGCCTGACTAGGACTGAGTATCACCGTGGGTTTCGTACGTTTCACAATGGACGTTCTGTACACGTATCCCAACGAGTCCGAGACAAACAGCTGCGTGGAGGCCACGTGAATTGCGACTCCACGAATGGTACTTGTGTTTTCGTAAATAACACTAGGATCATCCAACATGTCGGCGTCTTGTTTCATGACTACGTGTTGCCCTCCGAGAATCAGTATGGGTTGCTGCGTGTCTTTCACTGATTCACCATGATAATTCGTCAATTTACAATCACTTTCAAGAGTTTGTTTGCTTTTAAACTAACAAGGGAACATTTTTATTCGAATAATCTCTTTTATAATGCCAAAATAAAAATTACAATTTGTCCACATTTTGTGCCTGGGTACATATACAATAATGTTCTTCACACATGAACGTTCATGGAAACAGATTAAGAAATCTTGTGAATCTTGGGAGATTAGAAGAAAGTATTATTTAGATAAATAATGCATCTCAATGTTGATATTATTTACATAAATAACGTTCTGAAGAGCCCACTTGCATAACTAGATTTCTTATTGAAACTGTGCGGACCATCGAACCATAACTATGACCACCTTGAATATTTCCATTATTTGTAATATTATGAACAAATTATATATATTGAATTCGAACGAGAATTCGTAGCGTTAAATTAAAATTCAAAGATAAAATTAAGAAATTTAATGTAACAGAACAGAATGGAAAATATGTTATTGAATAAATCTATGAATAAATATCTTCACTTTATCTTTAAACTTTAATTAATGCACTCTATGTATATTAATACCGTATACATATTGATACACTCTGTTGTTTTATGGTGTTCAATAAATATTAGTTTTACCGAAAAATAGTCATGTTATTGTAGCACAAACACACAATTTACAATGTGTGTGAACAACGGCCGATGAAAGAAATGTATCAACCATTTCCTGCTAACTTTTTATTCAGTTCGACGAATGTCAGTTCTATATATTCCCTTGTAAGTGCGCAAAAGTACAAACAGGATGTAGAAATTTCGAAACGTACCGGCCAGTTCCGGAGTAGTTGTGATGTAGATAATCGCAGGAGGACCTTCGCCAACTCCATTTCTCATAGTGACGCTTATAGAATAATTCTTGTTCGGCTCGAGATTTTGGAACATGTAATGATCCGTATTTTCCGATGCTGGTATATCCTGTGGAATCAATTGTAAATCAGGTTAAAGAGAATGTTCATGGAAAGATCCCTTTCAATCCCTAGGATATCAGTTTGCGAGAAGGAAAAAAAACGCCATGCCAGAAACATATGTTGTAGAAGATCTGGTTCTTGCAAGTGAAAAAAGCTAGTAACGGCATCATGGCGTCATAGAGTGCAACGTGGATAGAAATTAGCGATAGTCGAGTACAAATTACGCAAGCTATTAGCATTAGTGTGAAATTAATTATCAAGCATTTTATATAAAAAGTTAACTCATTCGCATCATTAGTGTGTACATATACATGCACTTCGGGATGCATCATCTTCATTCAGTAATGGTAGCACGTATGCGGATGTTTATGCATTAATGTTAGATAAAAATGAAAAAATATGCTACAAAACATAAAACGCAATTGAGGGGTTACAGCAATATTGGACAGCTAAATTTTTGCTACGGTTTGATAAACGCGTCAATATTTCATACAGTTAATCGCGAACACTAAATATATTTCATATTTATCTAAAAATTGTTGGAGTTATAGGGGCGATGAAGATCACTAGCTAGGTAAACTTGATTTGAAATGGAAAGAAGAAATAACGATTTGAAATAATTTATTTCGCACCGTTATTTTCAACAGTGTAATTTCAAAATGAAAATAATATTGATTCATTTGAAATATTAGCAATTTCAAATAGTTGTATATTATTTCGATATTCCTTTATTTTAAGTTCGTCAAAAGAAATATTTGTCGAAATAATATGCAACAAACGGTGTCAAGAAATTCATAATTAAATCGGATTGAATTATCTTTTTCTGCTGTTGTAGCGCCAGTTATGAGTTTTCTGAAATTTCTTTTTCATAATATTATTCTTTATGAAAATCCAAGTGGATATCCGTCAATTAAAAAACATGAGTCAAATATTTATAGATAATCTATAAATCTGTAAAGTTTTATTAAAATTAGTCCCACGACTTCCGCAATTATGCGAATATTTACGTGACATTAAAAAAACTAAGGACGAGGTACAAAATAAACAATGAAAAATCGATTTTTTAACGTTTTAATACTGCCGTACTCCCTAATATTATTATTACCAGACTGAATGTTATAGAACTTACAATTTTTGAAAATAAATTTCCTAAAATCTCGACATGAATTAAAAAATCACTTTCTTTATAAAACATTCAGATATGCACATTACACTATGTTGTATGCAGTGAAATATGCTGTCAAGTGCATTAACATCCGCAGTTCAACCATTAATTCAACGTCTGCACAGCGTATTCAGATCGCGGAGACCATTGTTTAACTCTAGTCTTTGTGCAATGAGAAAGAGGTACGCTAAGAAAATATTATTTTGCACAAAAATTCACAATCCAATAATGAATAATCGAAAGAAGTACAGTAAAGTCGCGATTCTTGGCAAACGGCTGTGTTCTGCACGGACAAGGATCGAATGTCGACATTATTTTTGTATGACTGCGTCTACCGCGCCGAGAGTACAAACGAAGCCGAATATAGAAAAGGACAGCATGTAAATACCACTACTAATCCAATTACAAAACTTCTTTATTTTTCATTATCTTTTTATGGGATTTTCATCAACTTATTTCTGGCATTTTTCTGATAAAAATGACACCAAACACGATATAATTTCAACTGTATTTAGTGATTTAATCGACGCTGAAAGTTTCGGGCGCAAGGAAGGACAGCGTATGGGAAATGCTTTGAACTGTGCCGGCGACGGCGACTGTCCGCGTCTCTTTCTTTCCCATACGCTGTCCTCCCTTGCGCCCGAAACTTTCATCGTCGATTAAGCCACTAAATACAGTTGAAATTATGTCGTGTTTGGTGTTATTTTAATCAGAAAAATGCCAGAAATAAGTTGATGAAAGTCCCATAAAAAAATAAAGAAGTTTTGTAATTGGATTAGTAGTGGTTCACACCGATATACCCGAGCCGAGATCAATCATCGCCGTCCTGCGACGTTGGCCGTCAGTGGAGTGTGGGTAGGCACCCGACTACCATCGCGTGCGCGGTCGCTGACAAATAACGCGACTTTACTGTATTGATTTTTCCTCATGCTTGGATTTGTCGCTATGAAATTGTCCCTTTTTAGGAAGGAGAGCAATCTTGCAGAACCAGTGGATGTTTTACAGTGCTACTTGCTACGAAAATTAAAGAAGAATAGGAAAAGACGAACGTCTATATGTCGACGAACGTGTTGAAAGACGTTGCAAGCGACGAGCAGCTTACGATTAGAGAGAACAGAATCGAGAAATTAAAACGCTACGACTTAAGAATTATGCAACTCAGAACATAAGGATAGCAGAATATGTATATTATGTCACTTGGTATATTCAAGTTCTGGCGTGGCGTGTACCTTAAGCTGGGAGTGGTCAGCCCCTTGCAAACGTAGGACATAAGACAAAAGTGGCCCATTTGGAAAAGGGCCCGGTTCCCAAGACACAGAGACGCGGCAGCTGTCTACCACCGCCGCTCTTACAATTACCGGTGCTGAAGTCGGCAAACCGGCTGCTAGCGTTCGTATCACAACGCTCGCAGCGGAGACTATCGGCTCGGGATTGTGCTGCGATGACTTCAACAGCAATGCTACGCGAAACTGCAAAATAACACGAAGATCATCGTTCTCAGACCCCTTCTTCAGAGCCCTTACAGCAACTAAAAATTGCTGTACCATTATTCAAAATATTGTAATATTAAATATAATATTGTAAAATTAATTAATATATATATATATTGTTGACATTATTAAATATGTTGGTATCTAATCAATATTACTAAACATTTAAGTATTATATCAGTTTCATATTCACACAAAGAAAAAAATTAATATAGAATGGAATTATTCTAGGTCTCATTTCCAAAAAAATGTTTAATTTTCAAGTTAAAATAGCACCGAGTGCAAAGGGTTAAATATGTTTATATTTAATATTTAATCAATTACTAAACATTGAAGTATTATATCAGTTTCATATTTATACAAAGAAAAAAATTAATATAGAATGGGATTATTCTACATTTCGAAAGAAATGTTTAATTTTAAATTTAAAATAGCACCGAGTGCAAAGGGTTAAATATGTTGGTATCTAATCAATTATTTATTGGACATTTCAGTATTGTATGAGGTATTATATCAATTGCATATCCATTAAATGAAAAAAATCATATATGATTTTGATCGGAAGAAATGTTTAATTTTCGAGTTATCGAATTGATTTGATTTTCGCTACGTGTAGTGTTTTCTACAAAGAATCTTCAATGGGAACCATTGATTAACTTACTCTGTATTTCGTGTACGGTTGCAAGTTTTCCACCAGAATCTGATCGTCTTCGCCCCATGATTGATTCCTACAATATTGCCAGGTTTCAGCCAGCTCTTCGTACCTCCATTGCACCAAGTACGAGATGCCGCCGCCGCGTCTTTCGATGTCTATTCCTTTCCACTCGAGGCGCAGGGAAGTCGCAGTCAAGGAGTCCGCAACCAACGCTGGCGCCGGTGGAATGCCTATTTCCGCTAACAATTCACATCGCCGTGAGTATCATTTTCACACAAATCGAACTATCATATTTTAGGCGAGGTCACTCAAGATACTTCATCAAAAAATTCATTTCCTCATTGAGAAATAAAACATGAAACAGAAATTAAAAACATTTCTCGGGTTTGATGCGTCCTTTCATCTTACTGCCGAAATGAATAATAATTTTTCTTTGCCAACCACTGATCGAAATATTCCACTTTAAAAACGAGTAACTTTTTAAACATTGGACCAGACGACCTGAATCTTTTTGAGATGTTGGAAGAATTAGTTTCCCTGGTAATGTATAAAAACAATTATTTAGTGAAAAAATAAACGCCACGATTTTTAACTTTTTTATACAATAACTTACAATTCGATCTACAAAAGGCATATTTTAAATTATCATTATAGACACATAAAAAATTATTTAAATAGGCTTTTACTATTTTCAACAGTAATTTTTACATAACTGTTTTCATGCATTATCGAGTAAACTAATCCTTCTAACATCTCAAAAAAAAATTCAAGCCGTTTCGTCCAATTTTAAACAATTTATTCGTTTTTAAAGGGTGTTCGAATATTTTTGTTCCTCTCCCCCTGTATTGTATGTATATTACGTTCTGTCCAGAATATGATTCCTAGACAGCGGATATTTTACACTTATGAAAAACAGGTACAGCTGCAATTTTAAACAGTAGAAACGTTAAAAGAATCGGAGAATATCAACGCACTAAGTATTAGGTTGTCCCAAAAGTTTCTTTCGAAATGTGTTCCTTTAATGTTGCTAAATAAATACAATGCGATAATCTTTATATCAATGTTTTGGTACTTCCTAACATGAATTTGCATGAATCGAAAACGAACCTTTGGGACAACCTAATATTTACAGTAAGGAGCATAACTGTTTCCACAGATTTTAAATCAGAATAACTTTTTTTATGACTGGACCAAACGACTTCAATTTCTCTGTAAGGCTGGAAGAATTAGTTTAGTAAATAACGTCTAATAAATAAGTTGAAAAAATGCATTTAGTCGGAATCGTTGATTCTTACAACTTTTTTGGCTGGGCCAATAACGAAAATTTAAAAGATGTGTTTTGTAAACTCGTATGAATCATATACGTTCTAAAAATTTCATTGAAATTGGTTAATTGGTTTACGAATTATAAACGACCAAAAGTGGCAAAAAGGCCGAAAATCATGAAAAATTGCAATTTTTACCACTTTTGATCGTTTATAACTCGTAAACCAATTAACCAATTTCAATGAAATTTTCAGAACGTATATAATTCAT
Source organism: Lasioglossum marginatum (assembly GCA_028455795.1). NCBI lineage: Eukaryota > Metazoa > Arthropoda > Insecta > Hymenoptera > Halictidae > Lasioglossum > Lasioglossum marginatum. The sequence goes on from CM052274.1 coordinate 3,078,682, forward strand.
ACGAGTTTACAAAATGCATCTTTCAAATTTTCGTTATTGGCCCACCTAAAACAGTTGGAAAAATCAATTTTTTCAATTTATTTATTAGACGTCATTTACTAAACTAATTCTTCTAGCCTTACAGAGAAATTGAAGTCGTTTGGTCCATTCATAAAAAAGTTATTCTGATTTAAAGTGTGTGGAAACAGTTATGCTCCTTACTGTATTTAGCAAAATATTAAAGGAACACATTCCAAAAGAAACTTTTGGGGCAACCTAATACTTTTGTCCCGTCAACCGTATTAAAGGAAGAAAGATATTTCTATTTGGTTGCATTACCTTGTGTAATCGATGAAGAAAATTTGTATTTTGCACAAAGATCCACAGTCTAATGATTATAAATCTAAAATTCTCCGAGTCTTTCGAACGCCTGAAGCGGTAAAAAGCAGCAATAGCAGTTTGGGTTATGTTGACTTGCGCCCGAAAGCTTTGACGTGGCTTTGACATAAATCCGACAAGAGAGAATCGGCGATCACATGGAAGGTTTTATTGAATCGTTGATATCGATATGGATAAACGCATCGTTTCTCGATTATGAAAACGTAACTCGATACGCCAGCTGAATGAAGCACATACACCCAAAACTTCACCACCATCAGAAAACTAAAACCTCGAAGAAAAGTAGATACCAAGGAGAAGAGACTTTCTCGTCTCCACGAGAAAAGTGTGATTATGAATCCGGAGCGTTTGCGAGCGCTTAAAGAGTACCAGAATATATTGGATGAATTGAAGTCCGCGTTTACCGAGAGATGGAAGGTTAACGAATCTGACAATTGCACCTTGAACGACTTCGAACGATTTCGAACGATCGGTACCGGCGCGTTCGGGCGAGTGATGCTGGTTAAATACAAACCAACTTCCGATTTCTACGCGATGAAGGTGCTGGACAAGTCTAAGGTCGTTAAGTTGAAGCAGGTTAATCATACTTTCAACGAGAAGAGGATACTGCAGTGCGTACGATTCCCTTTTGTCGTTTACATGGAATACTGCTTCAAAGATAACTCGTACGTCTACCTGGTGTTGCCGTATATAAACGGAGGCGAGATGTTCACGCACCTGAGACGAATGGGGAAATTCGACGAGTCTTTGGCACGGTTCTACGCGGCACAGGTACTACTCGCGCTGGAGTACCTGCACCATTGCAGTCTCGTCTATCGAGACTTGAAGCCGGAGAATATCTTGATTCACCGTTCTGGTTATATTAAAATGACCGATTTCGGATTCTGCAAGATGCTCGACGGAAGGACATGGACGCTGTGCGGCACGCCCGAGTACCTAGCACCGGAAGTGATCCTCTCGAAGGGTTACGGTAAGTCTGTCGACTGGTGGAGCTTCGGCGTCCTCATCTACGAGATGAACGCGGGCTACCCTCCGTTTTATTCCGCCGATCCAATTAAAATCTACGAGAAAATCATCTCCGGGAAGTACAAGTTCGCGCACCACTTCGGCGAAGAGCTGCGAGACATCTTGAAGAATATACTCCAGGTGGACTTGACCAGACGGTACGGAAATCTGAAGAACGGTACCCTAGACATCAAAGGCCACAGATGGTTCCAGACGACTGACTGGGACTCGATTTACCATCAGAAGATCCAACCAAGCTTCATACCGCAATGCGGCTCGCCTGGAGATTCGAGCAACTTCGACGAATACGCGGAGGAACCCCTGACTATTGACAACGTCGATCATTTCGCCAAAGATTTCGCGAACTTTTAAACCGACGTCGTCGTTGATAAACTAGAACGCGATCATTACATCCTCGAGAGCTTCAGGAAACCGGATGCTGCAAGAGGTGTCCGTGTTACACTGTGTAATTCTTACGAGATAATGTTGTATTACCTTTTAACTGTTGAAAATAACGATTCAACGCGTCGTGACAACCCAGGACACAGTACAGTTCCTTGGGCGGCAGTAACTCTTGCGTTCCGTTCTGTAAACAGTTGGCGTTATATTAATGGTAGAATTATAAAATAGAATAAACCCATTCAGAGCTGTGGTGGACGGAATAATTATTTAATAAATTGTACTAACGCAAACAGCTTGGCAGCTCGTGTCGAGGGCTCGTTGCCACGCTCCGCAGCCTTTTGTGCACTGAAACAAGCAAAACAAAACTATTTTTATCGAATCATTTTTAGTTGTACTATAATATATCGTTTTGAAATTGCTGCTCTCGTTATATTGTCCTTCCGTTCAGTAGCAATACGTTAGAGGGAAAGCAATAAAAAATTTATTTGTGACTTCTAACATTGTTTTGTAACATGTTGATGCGAAACCATGAGAAATAATAGGTATATTAATTAATTCGTGACTCTCGGGCGGTTATTCGATTGTAACGGTACGGTGTTTTGGATTCAATTTTGTTACTAGATTCGTTAATTACTAATTACCTGTAGGATGAAGGAAATGTATAGAAAATGATGCGAAGCATTTTCAAGAATTAAATGTATGTTGGTTGCTTGTAAATAAACAATAAAATGCAGAAAGGTCCACGAGTTTAATTGTTTAACACTTAATATATTATTATGTATTACAAGCCAGGCGCGTGTATGATACCGGTTTATGCAAGTACCAAATTATTTGTTGATAATAGGTGGACTGCGGATCTTTATGCATTTATGGTTCCTAAAAATTTTCAAAAAATCCTAGAGTATAAAACTTGACAGAATTTAATACGACTTTTACTTATTTTAGACCTGTAAAGACTACGACCAATGAAAATACGATTTTATTTCACTCCATTTTCTTAAAATTCATCTGCAAAAATTGCAAATTGCGTAAAGATTGCTTAAAGAATTTAATAAGATTTTTATTTATTTCAGATCTACAAAGATTACGACCATTGAAAATACGATTTTATTTCACTCTATTTTCTTAAAATTCATCTGCAAAAATTGCAAATTCTTTCTTTCTTTATTTCACTCCATTTTCTTAAAATTCATCTGCAAAAATTGCAAATTGCATAAAGATCCGCTGTCTAATAATAAAAGTAGAAAAACTCTGATGGGATATGCAAAAGTAAATTTACATTTACTAATAAAGTTTTTGAAAAATGTACCAGCAGGAAGCAATATTATTTTTAGTAACTAAAATGCGATTCTCGTATAACAACTACGGAAGGTAGTCATTCATTTAGATTTCTCCCAATTTTTATAACAATGTCTGCTCGAACGCAGAAACTTGTTTAATAATTTCTAATGGAAGCATCTTTATAATTTCAAGAATCATAGAATAAAATATTGTATGTGAAACCGGAAATTTGACTGGTCGTGGTACGATTAGTGTTAGTTAACATACTATTTGTTGATGGCAGAAAAAACTACAAAACACCGTTGTAAATTATTGGGAAAACTCTCTCTTCGTCAAGAATATTAATTGTTGAAGATTTTTACTATCAATGAAAAGTCTTTACACTTCCTTCACACTCTCTCCCATCATTTTACAACGGAACGTATTTGCCACTTTCTCGTGATGTTTATCGAGCAGCGACAATACATGTTTCGAACAATTAATATTATTGACAAAGAGAGAGAGTTTTGCAGGCATTAAATTCTGTGGCGGTCGCATACATATGCAACAACTTAATATACATATGTTAATAATCCTTGTTGTGTTTTAATTTTAAAAAAGTATTATACAATTAGTATTTTATTAAAAAAAAAATAAAAACAATCGCGAGAAACTTCAATATCTGTCACAAGACTTTGTCCAGATTTATTGAAAAACTAAAAGATGGACAAGAGGCTACAATAAAAGAGAGAATCGTCTTTAATGAGGATAAAGATGAAGACATCTTTTAGGATTTGATAGGATACAGAAAAAAGAGAATCGTCTTCAATGAGTATGAAGAAAAGATTATGGCAAAATACCTTTTGAAATGTTAATCTATTTATTTTGGTCTTTTTCCACAAGAAGCCAGAAAATTAGCGTTCGAGTGTGCAAGAAAATTTAACTTACACAAAATTCCGCCTTCTTGATGGCTAAAAAATTGAATGCAATACATGCTAAAGTAATTTCATACCAAAGATGTTTGGTTTGAAGAAGTCTTTTCCAAGACCGACCTTCACGACTACCATCGCTTAGATAAAAAAAAATACTAGTGGCTGTCACTAAACAGCACCCACATTAACGAACTTCGCATAAGGAGAGCCAGACATCTGCAACAAACCAGGGATCAACTCTCCCATAGAATAAGACTGCAATAAAAACCTGTGATGGATTAAATAATCTGTAAGGCATGATTGTCCGCACTATTGCTACGTTGTAAATATGTAAATACACCTAGCGTTAAGTCTAATTATAAGTTAGTCTATAAATTTCAATTAGTCATTCCTTAAACAAAGACTGATGCGGGGGTTTTCTAAATAAAAAATTATCCACCGTCCTTTTCCCCATGCGCTCCTCCCCAAATATATTTTTAAGAAATATACTCTTACTTATTCTAGTTCACATTCACCAAAGTACATGATTCTAACATCGTCCAAAGACAAGTAGACCTAGGAGACTCGCAAGCGGGCGAGCAACTAGGCACCAATCGCAATAATGTATAGTATTTTTTTAATGTTTATTGATACTAATCATAAGACTGTACTAATTTAACCAATAAACATGTTTAAAAAAAAAAAAAAAAACATTCTGTTCGTGAAAATACGATATTTCTTTAGATAAAGTGATTAGAAAATATCTGAATATCCTACTACAGTGTCCGTTCAGGATTGGCGCTTGATTATACCTTAACAATAAGTTGTGCGCAATGGAGGATCGAGTGAATCAATTGCGGCATCAGTGACGAGTGGCGATACGAAAGGACGTACGCCGCATCGTTTTGGCATTGAAGTAACTGGAACGTCTGTGAGGCGAAGCTGTGCTCGGAAGACGGACAAGAACATGTGGCACGTGCCTCAAGTAACGCCCACGTTCATAAGACGGCTGCGGTCGGATCGTGCCGAGCATGGATTTGCGAACTGAAGTTTAACGCATTAACTTTCTGCACGAGAGGATGTGGGCATTTGTCAGCGACAACAAGCCAGAACGGCATACGAAGGAAACGATTCGACCGGGAACACGGACACGATCTCGGCTTTTTCTTTTCGATGGGATCACACTTTTCGCAACATGTATTGGGTTGGCAAGAAAGTAGTTTCGGTATTTTAAGCTGAAATAGAGCCCAATTTTTTGATTCAAGCAATGAACTTTAATGAATAAGAGATTTCCCCTTTTGTTCGATGATCTTTTGCCAAAAAGAATAAACAAGAAAATATTTTTTTGATTAAAGTTCATCGCTTGAATGAAGAAATTCGGTTTTATTTCACCTTAAAATACCGAAATTACTTTCTTGCCAACCCAATAGGACACTTTATAGTATTAGGTGTGTGCAAATAAGCTCTTTCCCCTTTTTTTCCAAATTCAATATTTTATTACATGGAATGTAATAAAGTCTTGTCTGGTGACTCTTTCTGCCAATTCTTCTTGACTTTGGGTCGGATTTTCATTGAGCAATTCCTCTAACTCACCGACATCGAACTTTTTCGGTGCACCTGAACGATCGTCCAAATTAAAATTTCCGGCTTTAAATCTTTGGTACCACTTTTTCCATGTTCTATAAGATACAGCGTTCTCTCACAGTGCCGCGCAAACCATTTTAGTCGCTTCAACAGCTGATTTCCTAAGCTGGAATGCAAAACTTCTCGCACGAGTTATAAACGATCAAAAAGTGGTAAAAATTGCAATTTTACAAGATTTCGGCCTTTTTACCACTTTTGATCGTTTACAACTCGTAAACCAATTAACCAATTTCAATGAAATTTTCAGAACGTATATAATTTATACGAGTCGACCGAACACATCTTTTAAAGTTTCGTTATTAGCCCAGCTAAAAAAGTTGTGAAAATCAATTTCTACTATTTTTTTCACAATTCCGACCAAATGCATTTTTTCAACATATTTTTTAAACGTCGTTTACTAAACTAATTCTTCTAGCCTTACAGAGAAATTGAAGTCGTTTGGTCCATTCGTAAAAAAGTTATTCTGATTTAAAATGTGATCACTTATGCTCGTAACTGTATATTACATATACATTGTATACATTCTGGAATATATTACGTTATATTCCTTGAATATATGTAACTGATGATTGGTAAAAGGGAATGTGTATCTTATATTTCTCTAATTCTAATATTACCCTCTTGTACTAAAATTGACTTTCACGGCTGCAACGATTTAATCTTTATGTAGTTGAATACTGGCAGCAATAAAATAGAATTTTATTTCGATTCAAAAGAAATTACCGACATTTATTGAACTCCGTTCAGAATCTTTATCATGAGTGATAAAGATCGCTGTTCTAGTCTAGTGCAAGGGGTTAAATATAAATTTCATGCAAATACAAAAGGCGATCATTTGGATAACATTCCTCGCGAGCTCTAGTTTAGAGAAGCTTCGCCCCGTGAAAGCGTTTTGATAAAGTAGTTCCGGTAGTTCAACGAGAATGTTCATCTCTCGAGATAAACAAGATATCCGGTAGCCGAGCTTCTTACGAACATCTTGAAAGAAAGTCGTGTTCGCTGGTAACGCGAAATGTAAACACACGAAAGTGATTTGGCGTGCTTCAAGACTTCAAGGACTTCGGGATGATCGTGCAACTGCTCTCTGGACTCCAACATTTCGTTGATCGTGAGCAACAACTCGTCCTTCCTTTTCAAGTATCTCCCTCGACTTTGCGTTTGTATTTAGTTTGTGACCGAAATTAATTTCCCCGTGAACTTCTAATGTGTAAATACAGTAGAACCTCGATTATCCGGGCCTCTGATGTTCGAATTCTTTATCGACTGAATACTTTCCACAAAGAAGAAGTTTGCGTTAAGGATAATTCAATAAGAATTAAGGCGGTAGACTCGTTTCCTGGATTACAAGGATGCGGGATTCGCGTTCTCATTTCTCGATAATACAAAAATGGGGCTTTTCAGTAGTCAAAAACGCTAGATAAAAGATCGATCTAGGGCGCTATCGCCCTCAAAAGTTCTAGTTTTTCGTTTACGAGGCGTAATTTGCATTATTCGGAAGCATACATCTGCGCATGTAGCTATATTCATAGTTACATGCTGTCGAATAATGCAAATTACGCCTCGTAAACGAATAAATAGGACTTTTGAGGGCGATAGCGCCCTAGATTGATCTTTTATCTAGCGTTTTTGACTACTGCAAAACCCCATTTTTGTATTATCGAGAAATGCGAACGCGAATCCCGCATCCTTGCAATCCTGGAAGAAGGAGTCTACTCCCTTAAGTTCATCACTGAAACTATGTAATTGTTGTATTATCCGGACAATCATGTTTCACTAATTATTATTCCACTCTTATCGACATGTATAATAGTTTTCAGCGGAGAAGTGGAAGGCCTTGTGGCGGCCATTGCGCTACCGCCGTGCATAGTAAAATCTCTATTTCAATGACGTATAGCGAGAGGCAAGAGAGCCATTTACCAATTGCCGGGATGGTCGACACTCCGTTGCATTCGAGAGGCGCCGCATATAAATGATACTCCTCTCGACATTTTAGAGTAATAAGCACGGAAATCTTGATTCGAGAGGTTAGTAGCGCACCTGCAGCTGCAATTTTTCGAAACTTCCCAACGAGAGAGTATAAACTCGCTGGTATTCTCATTAAAACACAAAACTTCTCACAAAACTTCATTAACCTTCACTCTGCGATCATATATTCTAATGTTAACCCTATACTAGGATGTAATCACACTCCCTGAATGTTTGTAGTGCAAAATGCAAAGAAAAAACTTTGACTGCGTAAGCATTCGTGGAATTTTATTAATTTTCATGATGGCAGGTACGAAAAGATAAAAAAATTTAATTCAATACAGAAAAATTCTCTGTGTAAAATGACAAAATGAAACCTACCGACCATCAAAAGTGACTGATGTATTATAAAAGGGGTATTATAAAAATAACATGATTAAATTTATTTATATTTTTGTTGCATTGCGATTTTTACTATAACATATACTGGAGTCAAAAAATATATTCAATAAATTCCCATGAAAACACCTTTACAATTTCAATAATTGTCAAATAAAAAATCTAAAATGGGTCATTTGATCCCTCGTGGTAGGTTTAGTGTTAAAGGCCTGAAATATGATTTCTTTAGCAGCGAGATGATGAAAACACTACATATAAATATTGGAAGAGCGTTTAAAGTACGCAATTGCTCTTGCCTCGTACGAGCAAACCGATTCTATCACATGTACACGCGCGTGCGGTGGTATTCGAGGGTATCAGATAGGTCAGCTAAAAGTCTAGAAGGAAAGGGACCTCCGGCGCTAGATAAACGTTATTAATAAACATTTGGTGGCAATCCAGTTTTACGACAGCTCTTTAAATTACAGATTCTATATACGCGCGATACCGCGATGACAATTATTAGCGTATTTACGCTGTGCTACGAAGACATCGTATCGACGAATCGAATACGGAACGAATTGCGACTATTCACGTGTCGGATTCGTTCTAAAAATATCCTTAACATTATCAAGTGAAAAGAAAAGAGACGTGAAAATTCGTGTGGATTATCGTCGAGCGAGCAGTTAAAACAGCTCCAACACGTGTACGATAATTTTTAATGTCTCGATTAATTATTTTCCTTCTGACATTTTATTAATTCGCCCGTATCAAGCTGAATCCACGTTTCCAATTAGTTCCTTGACACTCTTTTTCCCCGTGACCTCGACTTCTACTTTGTCGTAAAACGACCGTACAGCAATTGTTCTTACTTGACTCGACCCACTAAAAATGATTGTTCCTTTTTTCTTTTTAATTTGACCCATTTAAACATTTCTTCCGACCTAGAATATATCCATTCCCTATGATTTTTTAAATTTAATGGATATGAGATTAGTACAATATCTCATACAATACCTACATGTTTAGTAATTGATTAGATACTGACATATTGAATAATGTAAACAATATTTTGAGTAATATGCCTCACAGTCACCATTCGATAAGGGTTAACTATCGAACTTTCTGATAGAGGTTGACAAAACGATCAGACGATGGAAAATGTCCGAAGCAAAACGGCTCAACGCTGCGCTCGCTAATTTCTCACTTCCTCATTAAAACCTCAACACACACTACGTCCCAGCCAGGCCCTCGCTCAACTCAGCTCCCCGTAGATCGTAGATCTTCATCCTACCACGGGATGATGATCTATCCGTTCTCTCCTCGTTTCGCTTTAACCCCGTTCACTGATTACGGTACTCTGCGGGGCAAGCGTAAGACATGAATGATGGCGCATCTCGAAGGGACAACCGTGGCCCTAGACTCTACTCATTAATTTTCTGGCTTGGAAGGGTGCCTTGAAGCACCCAGCATAATAAAGTGTGCTGTAAATGTTTGCTGGTAAACACATGAGCAGGCCTGCATGTTGGAGCGTCTTGGTCGCGCGCAGACAGACAACTGGTAGCCAATGTCAAGTAGCAGCATTTGTCATAGATAAGTTTGGCGCCGGTGGTCCCCCACTTTACAAATACACTCAATGATTCGAGGACCCAGTTCAGACGCACCAGACTTTTTCGAGAACCTTCGGCTAGCTACCGTTTACATACAGCGTACTTAGGGTTGCCATCTATACAATCCCGAAGTCAGGACGAACAGCATAAAAACCGCGGACTTTTCCGTCTGGAACCCGGACACTTTTAACTACTTTTTAAGAGGACAGATTCTTTTTTTTCCAGGAGTTTCTCCAGGATTACAAGAGATGGGGTTTTTCAGTAGTCAAAAGCGCTAGATAAAAGATCGATCTAGGCCGCATCGCCCTCAAAAGTCCTACTTTTACGAGGCGTAATTTGCACTATTCAGAGAGATAACGTTGTTCGTTGCTTTCGAGAAGGGAAAATCTGGATATTAATATGTACCGAGTTAATGGCAAGAGGTATTGATTTTAAAGGCGTAAATCTAGTCATTAATTACGATTTTCCACCATCTGTTATTTCTTACGTTCATAGGATTGGTCGTACTGGCAGAGCCGGCCATAAGGGGAAGGCAGTTACGTTTTTCACTGAACAGGATACTCCAAATTTAAGAAGTATAGCCGCTATAATGAGAGAATCGGGTTGCAATGTTCCCGATTACATGTTAGCTATGAAAAAGCATACTAAGAAAGAAAAACGAGAACTTGAACGAAAAGCTCTAGCCAGAGAAAAAATATCTACCTTACCAAGATTCAAACGTGTACATAACAATAGAACATCGAGGAAATCTGTTATAAATAATTCTGCGGAGAAAGTTAACGTTTGCACTATTACTATTAAATCCTCGACAAAATAATAGGACACCTAGCATATTTTTAAATTTCTTATATTTAAAGGTAGAAAATATACACTCCGTTATATCCTTTATATTACATACTATCTCCAAAGTAAAATCTTAGGATATTTAATATTTTTCAAAATAGTCGATATTTGTCTATCTTTCAGGCAACTGTCGAATTCCTTGACGGAAAAAAGATGGCGGTTTTGATGTAATGAATTCGTCAATACCTTTTTGCACCTCTTTCGAATATCTCTCGGATCTATATAAGCATGGTAAAAATTAGTTTTTGATGTGGACGCAAAAATTTGTTTCATTTCATTGTTGCACTGTAACTCACTTTACCTTTTGTATACATACAACGAGAAACAAAAGTTTCAACAGAAATATAAAATCGCTCGGCGGGCCGCGTTCCAGATTTATTATTCACCAATTATTGAAATAATAAAAATGATTTTATAAGAATTGATTGTATAAATATCTTTAGTAGAGCACCTATTATAATAGGAGCCGCACAAAGTCTAAATAAAATCAATCTTGTCATTTTTATAAGGGAACATGTACCAGTTACTTTTAACGTTCGGTAGGTTTAGTGTTAACCCCGTGCCGTATCATTTTCTTTACAGTTGCAGCGATCAAAACGTTCCTATCCCCAAAAATATCGTAGAAGGGAAAGGAAAATTTACATTTTTCGTATGGCTACATTTATTCTAATACTTAAATATTGATTACAATTGAATCAAATTTTATTTCATTTAAAAAGAAAGGCGTAACATTCGTATTTGTTAGACATTGTTTGAAATCTTCATCACGAGTGTGACTCGTTAAAATACGGCAAGGGGTTAAAATCCCCGGACGCACTAAAAGGTAGGACAAATCCGGGGAAAACCGGACGGACGGCAACCCTAAGTGTGCTTAACATTTCGTTCGCGACATTTTTCTACTGGAACGAATTGCTCCAATACAAATGCATACACGCCGTTGCATGTTTTCTGATCATGCTTACCCAACGGCCGTGAGCACACGTGATACCCCGTATAAAAGAAATTCCAGAGGTATCGGTTCATCGCTATCGAGTCGTGAAATTAGCGGAAGTACGGCCGAAGCTGAACCATGCTATGAACGTAAGCGAATGAACTCGCGATGATGAAAATTAATGTAAGCGCGTACCATAGTATACACAATTATGTGTACAATACATACATAGTATACATTTATATCTTGTGCGATTTTTGCTATAATATATACTGGAGACAAAAAATGTATTCAATCAATTCCCATGGAAACACCTTTACAATCCCAATAATTGTCAAATAAAAAATCTAAAATGGGTCATTTGACCCCTCGTGGTAGGTTTAGTGTTAAAAAAGTAAACTGGCCATAGTTTTTTATGAAGAGAATGTTTTTCTAATTTTTTGTATTGAGATTTATAGACAATTCAGAATCGATTAACTTTTCTTTGAGACATTTGCTCGATAGATTATCGAAAATGTGTGCAAATCGAAATGAAAATGTAATTGGATTTCTTCGATTCGGTCAAAAATGGGCGAATAAAATCAATTGCTATTTAAAGTTTAATCTGTCCAGAAGTAAGATGCAGAAAATCAGAGAGGTACAAATAAAATAAATAAAAATCGGAACAAATCGTTAACGTTTAAAAAAATTTTGTAAGGCCTTATACCGTAGTACTAAACATAACTTGTAAAAATCAAATTAATCGAGTAAAAGAAGATGGGCATTTTTGACATAAATGTTGAAAATATGTAGTTTAGGCACTCCTTGGCTAAAGCGTAAAATAAATCGTAAGGCAAGGGGTTAATAGAATAATTAAAAGAAGAATGAAATTTTTATTTGGCTCCTGTGTCCAGCAATCAATGCAAACATTTTTTATTTTGCATAAAGATCCGCAGTCTAGTAATTAGCGTTGTTTAGTGAGCAGTTCGGAAACGAGCTTCTACAGAGGAAGGAAGCTAGTTAGACGAGACGGAGAAAGGATTCCTACAGTGACCGGAACGATATCCAGCAACGCGTGTCTCCATACTATTTAAATTATGCTATAAATATTTTTTGTGCCATTAAAAATAAAGGAGATATTTAGGTGGCTTCCTTCAGTTGAGACACCCTGTATATTAAATCACACGTAGTGGCATTTAGCACTAAACCTACCGATCATCAAAAGTGACTAATGTGTATGGTATTATAAAAATAACAGATTAAATTTGTTTATATTTTGTGCGATTTTTACTATAATATATACTGGAGACAAAAAATGTATTCAATCAATTCCCATGGAAACACCTTTACAATCTCAATAATTGTCAAATAAAAAATCTAAAATGGGTCATTTGACCCCTCGTGGTAGGTTTAGTGTTAAAAAAGTAAGTTGGCCATAGTTTTTTTATGAAAAGAATGTTTTTCTAATTTTTTGTATTGAGATTTATAGACGATTCAAAATCGATTATCTTTTCTTTGAAACATTTGCTCAATCAATTATCGGAAATGTGTGAAAATTGAAATGGAAATGTAAGAAACTGAATTTCTCCGATTCGGTTAAAAATGGGCGAATAGAATCAATTGCTATTTAAAGTTTAATCTGTCCAAAAGTAAGATGCAGAAAATCAGAGAGGTACAAGTAAAATAAATAAAAATCGGAACAAATCGTTAACATTTAAAAAAATTTTGTAAGGCCTTATACCATAGCACTAAACATAACTTGTAAAAATCAAATTAATCGAGTAAAAGAAGATGGGCATTTTTGACATAAATGTTGAAAATATGTAGTTTAGGCACTCCTTGGCTAAACCGTAAAATAAATCGTAAGGCAAGGGGTTAATAGAATAATTAAAAGAAGAATGAAATTTTTATTTGGCTCCTGTGTCCAGCAATCAATGCAAACATTTTTTATTTTGCATGAAGATCCGCAGTCTAATAATTAGCGTTGTTTAGTGAGCAGTTCGGAAACGAGCTTCTACAGAGGAAGGAAGCTAGTTAGACGAGACGGAGAAAGGATTCCTACAGTGACCGGAACGATGTCCAGCAACGCGTGTCTCCAGGATAGGAAACCAGACCGACAATTAATGCCCCGAAAAGGACATAATGCCATTCAATTCGCTTAATTGCCGCGTGCTTCCGAAAAAAGTGATCGTTGCTATTAAGCCGCGAGCCTCTTCCCTGGCCGTGGCACGCGAATATCATTGTTATTTATATTTTTGATAGTCGAGCGCGTATTGCACGGTTGCGTGAAGCAATGTTGCGTGCTCGATGAAAAGCCTCGAATACCGCCAGCCCTGGTGCGTGAATTGCGCTTAAAACGATTTCCTCCCTCGCCTCATTTCACGGTTCGTACGTTCCAGTAACGCGCACGAGTAACGGTTAAGCTAGCGAGCGACACTATTTAAGAGGAAGATGCTCTACTTTTTCCTAATCGTAGCCGCCCCAATCATCTTCCTCTGCCGATTCGACAATTTCGTGAGAATTTGTTGTTAATTCCTCTTTCCACGTTTAACTAGCTTTGAACCTGTAAACTGGGTTGCTTCCTTATTAGAAGCTCCCCTGAAGCGTGTAGCGGGAAACGGATGACGAAGAATCACCGAATCTTCCGAATTGGTTCTTTCAAAAATACAAAAATACACTTAAATATTAGTAGACAGCGAATCTTCATGCAAAATAAAAATTTTTCGTGTGAATTAGAACAAATTCAAGTGAAATAGAAGTTTATTTCCTTTCTTAATATATTTAATAGGTTGAAAGTAATATAACAGTATCTTTAAATTTTTCTAATATTTTTACTGTTTTAAATTACATGTACTAGCTTTTGCCATAAATGCATAAAAGCCGCTGTCTAAATATTAGGTTGGCAACTAAATTCGCGACCTTTTGTTTCGTAATTCTTTTATTGTATCGTTATAACCTCATTCTGTAACCATTCCTTTTGAACTCGTATCATTGGAAAGCTGTGAATTTTGCGGTTAATTTGATATAAAATACTCGTGCTTAAAAAATATATATAAATGACTTTGTTTGAGAAAATGTGGAGGTCGCGAACTTAGTTGCCAACTTAATAAATTCCCATTTCAATATGGGGGAGACCGGGACTGAAAGTTCCGATTTTGAAGAAAAATAAAATGACGTGGAAATAGTATAGATGTTCTCATCTTTAACGAGTGATTTATTGTTAAATTTATTAAATTTTAAAATTCTAATCTTCAAATTAAAATATCGTAATAGGTTTCTTTATATTTTTTCATTTGTTTGTCGTTGGGCGAAACGGAACTTCTTTCCCCGTTGTGGGCCAAATTGTTCTTACATTGAGGCAAGATGTTACTAAAGAATAAAATTTGCTAATAATTAAAACTATAATGAAATATTTCATTTGTTAATGGAATATAACACTATTATGTAAACAATATTGATTTATTTAAGTGTAGATTAACAAAAATATGCTATGTTTAACTATGTTTAACATCAAAACAATAGAATAACTCGGACATTATCTTTGGTGTGAAATTACTTTGGCATGTATTGCATTCAATTCTTTAGCCACCAAGAAGGTGAATATTAACATACCCATGAGCTACAAGTGGTTAAATGTGGCGAAAGTCATAGTTTTTCGCGACTTTTGGTCAGTTTCTGCTTAAGATTCTTACATCTTACGATGCGTGTCATTTTTTTCTGCGTCAACCGATTTCGATGAAATTTTCAGTATGTGTATAACATAGATCTACAAAACATATATTTTAAATTTTCATTAAGGGCCCAAATAAAAAACCTTGCAGATCATAATTTCTGGAAAATTTTATTTTATAGATCATTTAGTAAACCAATGCTTCTAATTGCTTACAAAACATCAGGTCATTTGGTACAATTATAAAAAAGTTATTCTGTTTTGAAGGGCGTACGAATACTTTGCTCCTGCACTGTACATATATTAAAACAATAACTCTTTACGTAATTGACGGTTTCGTCTACCGAACCTTAACACTAGGTTTACGGAGGTCTAGAAATAACTATTTATAATTTATATAAACAAATATTTATAATTTATATAAACATAACAACAATATGTCTATCCAAACTTTTGGCCATTTTTCCAATAGTATATACCCCAAGAAATAAATTTGGTAAATAATTCCTCAGGGAAGCATCTTTACAATCTTAATAATCGCAAATTAAGAATATTAGAACCCGTCATTTTGACTGGTCCCGTAAACCTAGTGTTAAGAGCGTTAATTCCCGCGAAGGTCGTCAGTCTACTTGCGTCCCATCGTCCACATACTTCTGAACATGTTTACACACTGCATTCATGATTGAGCAATGGACCAAGAGCTCTATTACAAGGTAAAGACCGAGAGCGACGATGGTACTGGCGGTCAGAATCGCAGAAACAGTTGGGAGCCTGCGAACTGGTTGATTTCCCCAGTTTTTCAGCCGGACTTCCGGAACGGAGCCAAAGGCGAGACAGAGAGGGCGACGAGAGCGGAAAGAGAGGAGTAAACGGAGAGAGCGAATCCGGAGTCGCACGGCAATTTGGCGACATCCGCCATAGGCCGCACTTGTACGCGATCCAATTTAAAGTCACGAAGCCGTACGAGCCCGACCATTCTTTCATTCGTACGCGTAATACGTATACATGTTCATCCATTCATTGGGTATCTACATACGCTCCAATAGTGAGGGAAAGAGAGAAAGAGTGAGAGAGAGAGCGAGAGGGTGTGTGACAGAAAGGGAGACGATGGACCTGACTTTGTTTTTATTTGCCGTTTACCGTCTCTCTAGCGAGCCAGTGAACAGGGCCCCCGGCAGGGACGGCAGCGGAAGTACTTTCATTGTGCCAGGGGACCGGCATCCCTTTATTTTCATCTCCAACGTTCGCGTACGTTAATAAACGTTCGACGATGCTCCCCGGCGAACTTGCTTTAAATTTGCACTGTGACCCACCGCCTCGCCACGCCGCGCCGCGCCGCGAGAATTATTCTCGTTCTAAGTCACTAACCCGGACAAAGCCATCTACAATGTCGATCCTTCGTCCGAAAGTCTCTTCTCGCTCCGATCGCTCAAACGTTCCCGAACTAGATGAAGTGTTCTTCACTTTGACGAATGTTTCTCATTTGAGGGGGTAGACTCGTTTCCAGGATTGCTAGGGTGAGGGATGCGCGTTCTCATTTCTCAATAATGCAAAGATCGGGCTTTTCAGTAGTCAAAAGCGCTAGATAAAAGGTCAATCTAGGGCGCGATCGTCATCAAAAGTAACTATGAAAATAGCTACATGCGCAGCTGTATGCTTCCGAATGATGCAAATTACGCCTCGTAAACAGAAAAAATAGGCCTTTTGAGGGCGATCGCGGCCTAGATCGATCTTTTTCTAGCGTTTTTGACTACTGAAAAACCCCATCTTTGTATTATCGAGAAATGAGAATGCGCATTCCGCACCCTTGCAATCTTGGAAAAACGAGTCTACCCGTCTATCCTCTTAAGGGAGTAGACTCCTTTTTCCAGGATTGCTGTTTTCATAGCTACATGCTGCCGAATAATGCAAATTACGTCTCGTAAACGGAAAAGTAGGACTTTTGAAGGGGATAGCGGCCAAGATCGATCTTTAATCTAGCGTTTTTGACTACTGAAAGTCATCTGAAAGATTACTAATATGACTACTAATATGTTTTTTTGTAATATACTACTAATATGTTTTTTTTCGCATCAACCGATTTGGATCAAACTTTCACAGTGCATATAATTGACACAGATCCACAAAACGTATTTTTTAAATTTTCAATATAGGCCCACATAAAAAGGTTGTAAAATGCAGCTTTTATTTCTTCTACAAATCCGATCAATTGCAATTTTTGAAAAAATTTCTTTTCACATCCTGTGGCAAACTAATTGCTCTAGCTTCCCAAAAAAGTTCAGATCGTATAGTACAATATTAAAAAAGTTATCGTCTTTTTAAGAATATAAAATCGAATATTAGCGGGAGTCACTGTACGTAAAGATTTAACGAAAAAATATTCCACAAGCATTACATCCTGAAAACAGTCCGAGGGATGGAAAACGCTTATGTTTGTTTGTATGAACTGCACGCTAAGATTTGTGTGAGCATATCCGGAAGTATCCTGCGGTGAGCGGTAGAGAAATGTGGAATCTCTTAACGAATAGCTTTACGTTTGGACCACACGTGTCGTACAGTTGTCAGGTATGAGACTGAGTTAGTTATCTGTACCTTTTAGAGTAGAAATGGACACTCTACCCACCGGAAGCCTATTAATAGGATTTTCAATAATTATGCTGTACCAAAAGAAAGCATAGAAAGTTTCTTTTACATTGCTTAAATGAAACCATTAGATGACGTTATTGAGGATGACTTGTCAGCTCACAATGAAAATTGCTGTTGCTATTGAAGGTTCCATTAAAAAGTGTTTAGCCATGTACCACAGATTTTTCAAAATTACGCAATGATTACCGGTCGGTAATGTGTTAAGGTTTATTAACAGTAGTAGCTCACCTGATCGATCTTGCATCGCACACCGCATCCCCCTTCCGAGATTAAGTCGTCCGTTCGGTTCTGAAAGCAATCCGGCGAGGTTGTTAGTCTTAAATTTCTGCCACACATACGAAATATTGAGTTGGCAAGTACATAAGTAATTTTGGTATTTTAAGGCGCAATAGAGCCCAATTTTTTTATTCAAACAATGAATTTTAATGAATAAGATATTTTCCCTTTTGTTCGATGATCTTTTGCCAAAAAGAATAAATAAGAAAATATTGTATATATTAAAGTTTACCGCTTCAATAAAGAAATTCGGTTCAATTTCACCTTAAAATACCGAAATTACTTTCTTGCCAACCCAATGCGCCGAAACCATTAAAAAGTTTATTCAGTAATTTACGATCGACAAAGAAGAATTTCTATAATACAATACATTCCATAGGTGGTAGAAGTATACAACAATTTTTGTAGGAGGGTAATTGGGCAGATGTAAACATGTACGACGGAACAATTTATTTTATAACTAACTAAATATATGTACGTAGTACAAGCTTTGTAGAAAAATAATTAGAAAATTTAGAATAATATTCTTTATTTGCTTTATATTCTCAATTTATTTTCACATGTAGAATAAACTCTTAGAATACCAAGTGTACGCTCCTTGAGAAGAAGACATCGAAAGAAGGATAATGTTCAGATTTAGTTTTATATATAACTAGCTTTCCCCCGCCACGCGTTGCTGTGGCACAGTATTTTTTAAAAGCACGTACGTGGGAATGTGTTTGTGATAATCTTCTTCGTTGAATTCGATTTCGCTTTACGCGTTGCTCTGTAGATCTCTCTCTCTGTCTCTCTCTCTCTGTGTCTCTGTCTCTCTCGCACTCACCCGCTCGCTCTCTCTCTCTCTCTGTCTCTCTCTCTCTCTCTCTCTCTCTCTATCTGTCTGTCTCTGTCTCCCTCGCTCTCTCGCTCTCTCTCTCTCTCTCTCTCTCTCTCTCTCTCTCTCTCTCTCTCTCTATCTCTCCCCCTCGCTCTCTCTCTGTCTCTCTCTCTCTCTCTCTGTCTCTCTCTCTGTCTCTCTCCATGTATCTCCCCCCTCTCTCTCTCTCTGTATCTCCCCCCTCTCTCTCTCTCTGTATCTCCCCCCTCTCTCTCTCTCTGTATCTCCCCCCTCTCTCTCTCTCTGTATCTCCCCCCTCTCTCTCCCTGTCTCTCTCCCACCCTAACAATCATAGCACCTCATTTTGAGTATTGTGCGACGTTATTAATTAATATGGGGGAAACACAGATAGATAGGCTACAAAAAGCACAAAACCGGGCCATGAGAGTCATATTGCAATGTGACAGGCGAACCAGAGTCGAAAACATGCTGCAGTTTATGGCTATAAGACAGAGGCTGTATTATAATTTAAGTATATTTATTTATAAGATTTTAAAAAATATGTTACCGGAGCATTTAAGAAATAGACTAAGAATAGTAGGCGTTGAATGTGCAATGCAAACAAGGCAAGCGGGAAATATTGCAATTGAATTTCGTAAAACGAGAAGTGCCCAAAAAAGTCTATTTTATGAAGGAGTATTAATGTATAATGCATTACCAGATGAAGTGAAATGCTGTGAAAATTTAGACGTATTCAAGAGAATGCTGAAAGAATTCGTTGTAACAAATGTAATGTAATGCAAATGTATCGAAAATAGCTGAGGAAGCTAATAAATGCTCAATCAATCAATCAAACCCTCTCTCAAATTGAACATAGGTGCTACCAGTCAAAAGTTATAAGCAGAAACGTGCCCAAAAGACAGCGAAAAAGATGTCTTTGTTCACTAATGACGTCACAACTTTTGAACGAATAGACTTTTTTGAATTCGGTTTGCTCCTGAACCTTCTCGAAGAAACGCCGCGTCTAATGGTTCAAACCCCAGCTTTCTCAATTGATGCCGTTACAAACATACATACATACAGACAGACACGATTTTATTATATATAGAGATATATTCTCTTTGGTTGGTTGTAACACGATTTTCAATATGTATACATATGTATCTTGTACAGTACGGCGTACGTGTTCAGTGAATTGCGAAGGAACCGTGTGAAATATTTTCCTCGTTTCTGGTTATCGATTGCATTTTATCATACGCGAATTTCCAGTTTATTTAAATTCACGGAGGGCAGGTGACACAAATTGAAGTCTTGAATAAACATGATCACAGGGTTAATTAGATGTGCATAGGAACTAGCTACCTCCCGAAATTCCCATGCGTGTACGCATGGTTTCACACCCTAGTTACCAAACGAATTGTTCGTGTCCCTCGATCTACCTCTAACCGAAGCCTCCACTTCTCTCCCTCTTCTATTTCCACATTTTTAACAATTTGCCTACGGTTCCATTAAAAGCCGGACGTACACCTGTGTACCGGAAGCATGCAACGTACAGGTGCGAACGTTTTATAACGACGACGTTGTCTGTAACCAGAGTTAGGCATTAACCAATTAAAATTGCAATCAAGATTGATTGATTAATGTGTACGATTAAAAAAGTAATCATTGGAAAATCGGCGATTGACTCAATCGATTGATGAAGTTAATCGTCAATCGTTGATTAAAAGAAGAAATCATCGAGAAATCGGTGATTGATTCAATCGATTGATGAAGTTAATCGTCAATCGTTGATTAAAAGAAGAAATCATCGAGAAATCGGTGATTGATTCAACCGATTGATGAAGTTAATCGTCAATCGTTGATTAAAAGAAGAAATCATCGAGAAATCGGTGATTGATTCAATCGATTGATGAAGTTAATCGTCAATCGTTGATTAAAAGAAGAAATCATCGAAAAATCATTGATTGATTCAATCGATTGATGAAGTTAATCATCAATCGTTGATTAAAAGAAGAAATCATCGAAAAATCGTTGATTCGTTCAATCGATTAATGAAGTTAATCGTCAATCGTTGATTAAAAGAAGAAATCATCGAGAAATCGGTGATTGATTCAATCGATTGATGAAGTTAATCATCAATCATTGATTAAAAGAAGAAATCATCGAAAAATCGGAGTTTGTATTATAGACCAAATGACAATACACCTAAACTCAGTTTACATTTTTTTCGGTATTCATACAGTTTTGATTCCGTATATCATTTCGAAGTTTCAGCAATTAATCATTAATCAATTATCCGATTGACGATTACAATTGAAAGGAATGTAATCGTTATTCGCAATTAACGACTAAAGTCGAAATTGAACCGTTATTCCAAATTAACGATTAATAAGTGTTTAATCGTTAACCGCAATTAACGTCTAAACTAGGAGATTAATTGCGATTAACGATTGAAGTAGAAATTTATTCGTAAATCGTTGATTAACTTTTTGCCCAACTCTGTCCGTAACGATATCTACCAGAAATCTGCGACTCCGCACAAGTATTCGGCGATTCATTCGCGACAGACTAGATACACCGGGGGTGTCAATTGAACCGGACGAAACAATTTACTATCTTTTAGAGCTGGCAAGCGATTCAATTTATTTTCTGCGGCCCCTTGTGCGTTACGTACACCGTTACCCCCGTTCGAAGCACATTTTTTTTCTAACGGCTTGGTTGGTAAATAAAATCGACGAGAAATCACGAATTTCGAGCGCATTAGTCTTTTTCTGAAATAGCTAAAAAATTATTAACCGTAGAAATGAATTCCATGCCTTTCGGAATAACACTTGTACATAGAGAAATCATCTTTCAGTTCACGAAATGTATTTTACTGTTTTCGATGACTTCAATGTTTCCGAAAATTCATGAATTCGCTCTTGAAAAATGTTCACACCTTCACAAATTTTCCGAAACGTGTAATCACAATTTTACACAATAATCCCAAATGAAATTATTAGATTACGTTATTGAGGGTGAGTTGTTGGTTTACGATTAAAGTTTCTGTTGCTGTTGGAGGACCTATCGAAAAGACCTCAGCCATAGACCATAGACTTTCAAAAATTATGGAAAATCGATTCAGATTGAAAAGCGAACATCAGAATTCATGTAACAGATTTTTTGCTGTAAAATGCCATAATCTTGCGAAAATTTTTTTAAGGATATTCTTGACTATTAACTATTTTACAAACTAAGAAAAGATTAACATCGAAGGTACTGTAACAGATTCTGTGCTTTTATAAAATACTAAAAAATAAACATTGAAGCTAGTGATACAGATTGAATACTTCAGGATAGTTTGTTATACATTCGGAATAATGAGAGAATTATTTCAAAAGTCTTTACAATTGACTATTTTATAAAACATTGGAAACTGGATATCAAAGCTCAGGTGACTCAACATTTTTTTTCAATTCAAATACCAAAACTACATTGTGTTCACTAATATTTGTGATTGTTATGTTATATTTACTGTGCATCACAAAAATACTCGAAAATCTTTGGTGAAAGGTTTGGTGAAAGGGTATTTAACAATTGGAAATAACAAATGAATTAATTTTTGCATTATAAAGCTACAAGGTTATTCGAATGTAAGATCAACGTAATTTTACATAAACGTGGAAACTGAAATAAACTGATTGTACATTAACACGAGGAAACATAAACACTATTATCGGTCTCGGTATTCCCGAGAACAACAGAGACCACGAACGAATGACGAGTACCCCGATAACGGAAGCTGCGGAGACGGTGCAATGTTTTCCCGATTATCGCCTTCCAGCCTGAATGTATCAATTTTACGATGAAATTTTTGTCTTTCTTTTCTCTCTCCACCGTGGCAGCATCTCGTTGCATGTTTCTTGCCTTTCAACGCGATGCTCGTTTAACTTTGCACCCGATTAATCAAACCGTGCAGACTGGTGCTCCATGTGAAACAAGTATCCCTGTGACAATACAACAACACGCTTCTCTATAATTTTCCCAAATTGTCATCACCAGACTCCGGATTTTACGACGAAAATGAATTGGTCAAATGCAGAACTGCGAATACATTAGAAGAATTTAAGAATATTTACGAAAAATTTAAGAAACACACATGTTTACTTATTACTCTACATTACCGATCATTATTGCATAATTTTGAAAAATCTATGGTACATGAGTTTTTAATGGAACCTTCAATAGCAACAGCAATTTTCATTGTGAACTAACAAGTCACCCTCAATAACGTCATATAATGGTTTCATTTAAGATTGCAATGTAAAAGAAGCTTTCTATGCTTCCTTTTGCTACAGCACAATTATTGAAAATCCTATTAATAGTCTTCCGGTAGGTAACGTGTTAATTTCAGTTTCTGAGAATTAAAGTGAGATTTACTCACTACTTTTTCATTATAAAATAAATCAGCGCAGAGTTTTGCTTTGCTTCCTCTTCTTTTCCTCTTCTCTTATATGTATAGCTCTAATTGTCGTCATTTCTCGTTTATCTTCGTAGGCATCTTCACCAAGAGAATTCTATTTGGAAACTGTTTAATTTTTAGCTGATTCATAACCTGCTCGAGATTGTCTCAGACCGATTATCCGAAAAATCATTGTACTCCGTCAATTTTCTTTAACTCCCAAAAAAAGATGGCCCTGTTAGCTGGTTTTCGAGAGTCACTTCGTTTGATCGCATCAGCTCTATCGCCGCTTCCGTTCCCACTAAACGGAGTTCGATGTTGTTCAACGTTGCCACACGTAGAACGGAAATCAGGTGGTGAAGAACAGTTTTGTCCGATCTACGGTAATCGTATAATGTGTACCTGCTCGTCCTTCCGCACGTCCTTCCGCCATGTCCAACGTCTTCGCCACGCTCGAAAGCGTCTGCCAACTGTTGCGCCCCTCCGCTTTGGTGCTCGTTGTGACGTTGATGATTGGATCTAATGACCGGCCTCTGTCTTTCCCTCCAATTCCAAACACGCAACAACGGATTTTTATCGTCACCCCTTCTCAAGGTTTCCGCGCTTTATCATGCTCAGATGCCAGTCACGTAGTCACCGATAGTTACAATCAATCATTCGTTTCTTACATTTATAATGCACGGAATTCCTCGAACAGTGGATAAGAGAAAGTTCCCATTCGTCTCTTATAAAACAAGTATAAACCACCCCCACGACGTACATCTTCGTATTTTAATATTTAACACTAAACCTACAAACACCGGTCAAAATGACCGGTTCCAGCTATTTTATTTTACAATTACAAACAGATTTCATAAGAAACGATTCTATAGATATCTTTAGTAGTGCACGTATTACAATAGGAGCCGCACAAAGTCTAAATAAAATCAATCTTGTCATTTTTATAAGGGAACATGTACCAGTGAGTCACGAAAGTATTCGAACGCTCTGAAATGAGAAGTTCCACGCTTAAAAAATACGAGCCTTTAAATAGTTGCTGTCAGCCTTTAAATAGTTGCTGTCAGCCTTTAAATAGTTTGGATAAAATTAAGCTTTTCTTAGATGCTGAACA
>CM052274.1:3103048-3135257 GCA_028455795.1 Lasioglossum marginatum
CGTTCCGCGCGGCGAGCCGGCAGGCGAGCGTTGGCTTCTAGCTCGCGCTCTGATTGGTCCGTGTTTTTCGTTAATAACTCCTAAACAAAGCCGCGGATGCCATTTTTGCTTTGGAAAATGTCGCTTCAAATGACCCAAGGAACCTCCCATTTCCGGCTGTCGCTATCGTTTTGGGACACCCTGTATTCAGTGGTCTACGCTTGTCGCGCTTCCGAGTGCTTGTGAGAGACAACACGATAAATTTGACGTTTTGTAACAGTTTATAATTTTTTTGCTCTGTAACTGTTTAGTGAATCCTAATAAATTTTGAACATAATTAATTACATAATTTTTACTACATATAAAGAAAAACTGGAGTTTCTAGTTGCGTTTTTTCAAGGTTTAAATAGAGTTAGAAATGGAATTTTATGAATTCTCCATAAGAAGACGTGTTAAAATGCGCAAAATTTAAGTTGCTATAATTCTTAAACGGTGCAGTGAATCGAACCCAAACTTTGGTAATTGCATCAATTTAGTAAGAATTATATCTTGTCAAATTTTCAAAAATTTTATTGCGTTTTTATATTACCTCCAGAACATCCTTAAATTTCGTTTGTCTCGTCTGGCACGCACACGATCATGTTCTGTCTCATCGACACGGACGTGTGGACTGTAGTAGTAGGCTTTTGTCTATACGTATAATTCCACACAATCAAATTTTGCTAAAACTTTACCAGCTTATATCTCCATAACTATTTGTTTGCGACATATGGCTCCTTCCAAACTTTTTCTCTTCTCGATGAGTAGAAGGCGTTGATGTAAAAAAAAACTTTAACAACAATTTTCTTTGTTATAATCAATTTCGCGGCAAGTTTCTCTTACAAATGTCCACCGATCCAGAGATGTAGATTCATCCCTAGGACGGATGACCATTACTTTTTATACACCCTGTACGTACGACCGCTGCCTACTCTTCGAGGACGACCGTCTCCGTACCACCTCGATTATACTAATAAGTGGTTACCAATTCCAGCCTTACGATTTGATGATATCCAATGAAGACGGTTCTCTGACTTTGCATTCGTTCTCGGAAGGCTTTTCACGTTCCACCGATCGTCAAGGCGAACGAACATCTCGTCAAGACTCAAGACAGTCTAAACGCTCGGACACGCTGTCGCCAATTAATTTCGTTCATTACCTTCGAGAGCGCGGGATAAATTAAAAATGACCCATCAGCTGCCACTGTCTATTGTACACCACTGTTCGCATTCTGTGTGCGTGTGCTCGAAACATCCATGCGTTTTAATTGATCTGACGTCATGTAGAGGCGCCGAAACTCTGGTTCCCAGGATTTGTTTGCGGTTTCGACCGCTCGAGCAACTACTATAAACGTTTCCAGCGTATGTACGGTGCACAGCAGAGTTGGGCATTAATCGATTAAAATTGTAACCAAGATTGATTGATTAATGTGTACGATTAAAAAGGTAACCATTGAAAAATCGACGACAATCGATTGATGAAGTTAATAGTCAATCGTTGATTAAAAGAAGAAATCATCGAGAAATCGGTGATTGATTCAATCGATTGATGAAGTTAATCAGTCAATCGTTGATTAAAAGAAGAAATTATCGAAAAATCATTGAATGATTCAATCGATTGATGAAGTTAATCGTCAATCGTTGATTAAAAGAAGAAATCATCGAGAAATCGGTGATTGATTCAATTGATTGATGAAGTTAATCGTCAATCGTTGATTAAAAGAAGAAATCGTCGAAAAATCATTGAATGATTCAATCGATTGATGAAGTTAATCGTCAATCGTTGATTAAAAGAAGAAATCATCGAGAAATCGGTGATTGATTCAATCGATTGATGAAGTTAATCGTCAATCGTTGATTAAAAGAAGAAATCATCGAGGATCGGTGATTGATTCAATCGATTGATGAAGTTAATCGTCAGTCGTTGATTAAAAGAAGAAATCATCGAAAAATCGTTGATTCGTTCAATCGATTAATGAAGTTAATCGTCAATCGTTGATTAAAAGAAGAAATCATCGAAAAATCGGAGTTTGTATTATAGACCAAATAACAATACACCTAAACTCAGTTTACATTTTTTTCAGTATTCATACAGTTTTGATTCCGTATTTCATTTCGAAGTTTCAGCAGTTAATCATTAATCAATTATCCGATTGACCATTATAATTGAAAAGAATGTAATCGTTAACCGCAATTAACGACTAAAGTAGGAGTTTAATTGTTAATTGCGATTAACGATTGAAGTAGAAAATTCGTGAATCGTTGATTAAATTTTTGCCCAACTCTGCTGCACAGAAAATCAATGAAACTTTTTTCTCGTGTTTCTGAATATTTTTAATATTTTTAATCTATACAGTCATTTTTTTGTCATTCACAGGAACAGTTAGGAGCGAATAGTTACTTGAAAGTACAGCATTCTCGTGATAAAGAAAAATGTTGGGAAAGTGATTTTCTTATCAGTGTAAAGGGGGTAAAAATATGTGTAACATTAAAGGTAGGTATGTAAAGTAATTATGGCTGTTTGCATTTCCTTCTGCGGTTTTGATAGAATAAAAATCGAAAGTAATATCTTCTCTTTTGTGAAATTGATATATAATATAGAATTATTTTTACCCCAAAACACCTTTTTATTTCTTATTTAATTTCAATGTTTCAACATTGCTGTATATAATCCTTAAAAGATTAATGCCAAGGAGTGCCTAAACTGCATATCTTCAACATTTATGTCAAAAATGCCCAGCTTCTTTTACTCGATTAATTTGATTTTTACAAGTTATGTTTAGTATTATGGTATAAGGCCTTACAAAATTTTTTTGAACGTTAACGATTTGTTCCGATTTTTATTTATTTTATTTGTACCTCTCTGATTTTCTGCATCTTACTTCTGGACAGATTAAACTTTAAATAGCAATTGATTCTATTCGCCCATTTTTGACCGAATCGGAGAAATCCATTTTCTTACATTTCCATTTCAATTTTCACACATTTACGATAATTGATTGAGCAAATGTTCCAAAGAAAAGATAATCGATTTTGAATCGTCTATAAATCTCAATACAAAAAATTAGAAAAACATTCTTTTCATAAAAAAACTATGGCCAGCTTAGATTTTTGCTTACATTTTAGATTTTTTATTTGACAATTATTGAGATTGTAAAGGTATTTCCATGGGAATTGATTGAATACATTTTTCTCCAGTATATATTATAGTAAAAATCGCACAAAATATAAACAAATTTAATCTTGTTATTTTTATAATACCATATACATTAGTCACTTTTGATGGTCGGTAGGTTTAGTGTTAAATGCCACTACGTGTGATTTAATATACAGGGTGTCTCAACTGAAGGAAGCCACCTAAATATCTCCTTTATTTTTAATGGCACAAAAAATATTTATGGCATAATTTAAATAGTATCGAAGGAGGAATGTCATAGTAGAACAATTTTTTTTGTCCGGGTATTTTTTCATAGTTTTTTCATTATTTTTTATTATTTTTTATCGGGAAAACATTTTTTTTTTATTCCATCTTAGGCTGAAAAATATATTTGAATATGCTTAAGTCATTACCTTCAAGCGACCTTGAGTACCAAAAAATGTGATAAAATTGTAGGATAATATTAGGATTACATTTGAACTTGCTGTTCAAAATTGTTCTTCTATGATATTCCTCCTTCGATACCATTTAAATTATGCCATAAATGTTTTTTGTGCCATTAAAAATAAAGGAGATATGTAGATGGACTCCTTCAGCTGAGACACCCTGCATATTGTTGTAGCTGACCCCAAGACAAATCCAATGACCCAATATACTATGGCTTAACTCTTAGCACTCGGAGCTATTTTAATTCGGAAATAAACATTTCTTCCGACCTAAAATAATTCCATTCTATATGATTTGTTTCTTTATATAAATAAGAAATTGGTATAATACCTCATACAATATTTCCATGTTTAGTAATTGATTAGTAGACTGCGGATTTTATGCGTTTATGACAAAAATGAGTAGGTGTAATTCAAAACATTAAAAAGATTAAAAGAGTTTAACGGTGTTGAAATACTATTTTGACCATACCAAAATTATTAATGAACAAAATAAATGTTTGCTTAGCTCCTGTAGGTTGCAATTGATGTATAAAAATTTTATTTTGCATAAAGATCCGCAGTCTATTAGATACCAACATATTTAACCCCTTGCCGTACCATTTTCTTTAGAGTTACAGTGATTAAAACGTCTATAAAGACTATGTTGAGGACGAGGTTACTCCGAAAGGAAAAGGACAAACGTAAAGGTAAAAAATTTAATATGTGGGACGTGTTGTCCACAGCTCGGACAAAAGGCAAGTGAAGTTAGAAGAACAGAAAACAGAAAAGAATCAAATAAAATAAAACATTAACGAAGCGGTCGCGCGGGAGCGGCCCGCTTCTGTTGCGCACGCATCTGAAAGAAATGAAGTATTTGTGACCTACGTCACGACTATAATATAATATGATATTGGGTTGGCAAGAAAGTTATTTCGGTATTTATTAATGAATAGTATTAATGAATAAGACATTTTCCCGTTTGTACGATGATCTTTTGCCAAAAAGAATAAATAAGAAAATATTTTATTGATTAAAGTTCATCGTTTGAATAAAGAAATTCGGTTTTATTTCACCTTAAAATACCGAAATTACTTTCTTGCCAATCCAATATAACGACTATAAAGACATTTATAAAGGACAACCTCAAAAATGTTGTAGAAGGGAAAAGAAAATTTATATTTCTTGTATAGCTACATTTATTTTAATGCTTAAATATTTATTAGAAACGAGAATCAAATTTCATTTCATGTAAAAAGAAACACATAACATTCATATTTGTTAGACTTTGTTAAAATCTTCATGACGAGTCTGACTCGTTAAAATATGGCAGGTTAATAATGTGAACAATATTGTGAATAATGGTACAGCAATTTTTATTGATGACTCTGAGACACCACTCGAGTGCTAAGGGTTAAAATAATGCTGAAACAGTTTTGACCAGCTTTTCCGGGCAAATGCCTCACTGCGCCAGGTTCTCCATGGCCTCTGATGATTTTCAACGGTTATAAAACGCTTTAAATGTTGACAAATCGATCCATCAATTAATCCTGTTTCTATATCGTGAGAGTCACTCTCGGTTCCCTCCTGCCTTTTGAAAGCGATATTCACCCAGACCCCGAAAATCTTGAGCGATGTGGGTCCCACCCGTATCTCGACTCGACCCGTTGGTACGAGCGTACGGTCTGAATTGAATTTTGAAATACGCGAAGGAATCACCCGTGTCCAAAGATGGTTTCACGATAATTTCACCTGTGTAGAAAACATTGAAAGATTCTCCCGCCGTTTATCGCGCATCAAAGACATATCTTATTCACGTCGATTTCAATTGTCTGGGATAGATTCGATTCTAATAAAATTCGAGATAACGCAGATTCTTCTCTTAATCGAAACGGTTTTATCAGTTTTCCTCATAGTTCATTCAATCAACTATCTCGAGGCGCCATCAATCATCACTAGGGATGGGATCGAGTTCAATATGCACTCGGAAATGCAAGTTAACTCCAACTTTATGATATTTGATTACCACTCGTACTCGCACTTCCTATGTTTACAAAGCCCTTATTATGCAATGCGAACTAATTTTTAAGTTTGAAACAAATACTCGTAAAATTTGAGTATATATTTATAGTTATGGTTATATATAATCTATACATATATAATTTAACATAATTATATATAATTTATATATAATTTTATACGTAATATAATTGAACTAGAATTTGTGGAGTATTACGGAATGTAGTAGTAGTAGTGTTGTGATAATTTTTAACACAAAATTAATCTGAATATAATACATTTAGACAACTGTTTATTTTACGGATATTTTAGAGATGTTTCCCAAAAATTTAGTATGAAGCAGAAAAGTCTAAATTGTCCAATAGCGCAGGTTAGACTATAAATTAAAAATCAGCAACAATTATTACGTTCCTCTATTAAAAGCAAAAATTAGTTCATTTTGCTCTTTTTATGCTCTTTTTATTTTGATCTTTGCCTAAACGTATCTACGTATTTATAATGTTATGCAAATCTTTATGCAAAATAAAAATTGTCTGCATCGATTGCAAGTGATAGAAATCAAATACAATGTTATTTCTTTCTTTAATGATTTTAATTGAGGAGAAATCATATATCAACATCTTCAATTTTTAAAATTGTTCAGCGATTTTCAATTTCATCTACTCAATTTTACTATAAATGCATAAAGATCCGCTGTCTAGTTATTATATAATACAGTACACGATTATATAATATGTAGCAGATTAATAAAACAAGTGTCATCAAAAATAACTGCACAACCATTACTGTTAAAACTCGAGACATCTCCAAAGTTCGAAATTTGAACTTTTTTAAAACTGGATTTCTCCATTTTACTTCTCGTTTCCGGTATATTCTTAAATAATAGCACCATCACTGTATAAAATGTGAAAAAGTGTAACAAATAAATCTCGATACCAGATCGCTCATGATTATGCAAACTTTCATTTTTATAAATAATTTTGTAGAAAATAGAGTAAAAGAAAACTATTTTCACTAGCTAAGATTCTCTGTAATAAAAATAAAATGAAACGTACTACTAATTTTGTCATCATATGCATTTTACCTATAAAGAACATATTATCAAATTATAGCTGTATAAAGATGTACTCATTGTCTCTCTACCGGTTACCCCATACGTGACTTTACATACCAATGGACGTGGAAGTAGCAATATTTTCTTTGTGTAAAGAACAAGATTTGAGCTTCGAACGTTCAAGCTTCGCAATGGGACAAGAACGAACATTCTACGACGTTTCTCAGTCAGTTACAACACTTTGAGCATGTGCAATTTTGGAACGAAAATTTCGCGATCCTTTCATTTTGCAGGAGCATAAGAGCTCTTTTTTATAGATTATAAATTAATCAATTAACACGCGTTCCGTATTCTCATTGGAAAACCAAGAATTTTTTAAAAATTTATTGTAAAGTCAAGTAGAGGCATCTTAAGACTGTAGAATATTCCGACCAAAAGAATGAGGTATTATAAAAAATGCAGTACGGAGCAAAGCAAATGGCCTGAATGAAAAATCGAGCTAAAACAGCTCGGCACGGAACGTGTTAACTAATTATAAAATTGCTTGCGATTTTCCAACTATTATTTCGAATCTTTTTTATGCGACTCTTTATATACACGGACGTAATTGCAGCGATGTTGAAGAAGATTTGAAATAAATCGGATCTCACGGTGTTTCCCGGACGATATCAAACTTCGCACGATTATCGATGCAGTTCGAGGTGAACCCGTAGCAAGTCACGAGGCACATGTTGTAGGTGAGAGGATGTGGCCGGCAGGAAGTTCATTGTGTACAGCTACACATATAATATTGCACGTCGAACGATCCTGCGGATTCTACGTAGTTTCGTATCCAACGAGTATGGAATTTTCGCAGGTTGCCCCGCCAGATTTGAATACCTCCAGGTGTCAGTTACATCCTCTCACAGTGCTCCACAATCTTCGAAATCTAGGGGAGGTTCGAGATCCGAAAGGTTGCCGATTGTTTATTGAAATTTAGATGAAATTTAATCACTTCTGATTCAAGAATTTCATTCTAATTTTGATTTATAATTCGATTAAGAAACTATTTTTATTGTGCATTACCTTCGAGAAATATTTATTATCCTCGCCAGGTGAGTTATAGTCTTTATAAAAAAAGAATTGGACCAAGAAACTATTTATTTAATTTATTTTCCTCATTAGGCTGGAGTATTATAAAATTATATTCCTTGGACCATGAAAATATTTTTATTGTGCACTACTAGAAATATTTATTTTCCTCATTAGGCTGGAGTATTATAAAATTATATTCTTTATAAAAAAATAATTGGACCATGAAACTATTTTTATTGTGCATTACTAGAAATATTTATTTTCCTCAGATCAGGTTTTCCTAGATGAGTTATAGTGAATTATAGTCTTTATAACAAAAGAATTGGACCAAGAAACTATTTATTTAATTTAATTTCCTCACGAGGCTGGAGTATTACAAAATTAGTCTCCATAAAAAGAGAATTGGATCATAGAACTATGTTTTTATTGAGCACTACTAGAAATATTTATTTTCCTCACTAGGCTGAAGTATTATAAAATTATATTCTTTATAAAAAAATAATTGGACCATGAAACTATTTTTATTGTGCATTACTAGAAATATTTATTTTCCTCAGGTCAGGTTTTCCTAGGTGAGTTATAGTGAATTATAGTCTTTATAACAAAAGAATTGGACCAAGAAACTATTTATTTAATTTATTTTCCTCACGAGGCTGGAGTATTATAAAATTAGTCTTCATAAAAAAAGAATTGGACCATGAAAGTATTTTTATTGTGCACTACTAAAAAATATTTATTTTCCTCATTAGGCAGGAGTATTATAAAATTATATTCTTTATAAAAAAAAGAATTGGACTATGAAGCTATTTTTATTGTGCACTACTAGAAATATTTATTTTCCTCACTAGGCTGGAGTATTATAAAATTATATTCTTTATAAAAAGAGGACTTCTGCATACTTAAAGCAATAAAAAGTTAAAGAGCATTAAGTTAAAGCAGTAAAAATCTCTCCAATCTTCTGGATTATTTTCCATGAACTGTATGCGTGTCTAAACGCGCAAGCTTCTACTCGTAAGATAAGATCTACTCCCATTAATATTCGGGTACTCTTAAAAAGACGATAACTTTTTTAATATTGAGCTATACGACTTGAATGTTTCTGAGAATTTAGAACAATTAGTTTTCTACATGAAAGAATTGGTCGGAATTGCAGAGAAAATGTTAAAAGTTATATTTCACAACTTTCTTATGCCTCTACTTTTTAATACTCTTGAGAAATCAGGAAATAACGACTGTTAAAAGCAAAAATATCTTTTTCGTTGGAAAATTTCAATATTACACGTTTGTAAAAATTCAGAAAATTAAAATATAAAAAAATGGTATGCTACATTGAAGACAATCTATTTTTGTTTAAGTTAATACAACAAATTTTTAGTTTCTTTTTCAGTCATTTTTGCTGGACAGGGAGTTAGATAATGTTACACAACTCCTTCATTGAAAATAAAGCTGAAGTGTTGCTTAATGTTGCCTAAAAAATCTTTTTGTTACAGTGTCTTTATATGTGAAAAGAAGTGTTAGATGTATTCGATTTTATTAGGCTTGCAAAAATGTCAGCATTACACAGTTATAAAAATTCAGAAAATGAAAATATAAAAAAAAATGGTATGCTACATTGCTGACAATCTATTTTTGTTTAAGTTAAAACAACAAATTTTTAGTTTTCTTTTTTCAGTCACTTTTGCTGGACAGGGAGTTAGATAATGTTACACAACTCCTCCATTGAAAATAAATCTAATGTTGCTTATCGTTGCCTAGAAAATCTTTTTGTTACAGTATCTTTATATGTGAAAAAAAGTGTTAGATGTATTCGATTTTATTAGGATTGCGGGGTTGCATAGCCTCTTAACTCCGTGCCGTATCATTTTCTTTACAGTTACAGTGATTAACACTAAACCTACCAACCTATCAATTAAAAGCATCTGGTAAATATTGCCTTAGAAAAATAGCAACACTAAATTTATTGAGATTGTCTGTAATTTTCAATATAATAGATGCTTGGACAAGAAGATTTATTCCATTATTTTCCATAAATGAATTTTTATATTTCGATAATTGGAAGCTATAAAACCGGTCATTTGACCGTGGCAGGTTTAGTGTTAAAACTATCTTGTCTCTATCTCCAAAAATGTCGTAGAAGAGAAAAGAAAATTTATATGTTTTATATAGCTACATTTATTTGAATGCTTAAATATTGATCACAATCGAATCAAATTTGATTTCATTTAAAAATAAAGGCGTAGCATTCATATTTCTTAGACCTTGTTCAAAATCTTCATCACGAATGTGACTCGTTAAAATACGGAGTCACTGTAGACCGTTTGCAAAGCAATCGGCGACCTTATTTTGAAGAATTTGGGATTGCTCTGTACCGCTCGCTCTCGAGCGAATGAAATCGTATGTAGGTTAATCCGTGGGAGTAGATCCATTACTTGCAGCGTTTAAGTAATTATTTTTCAATTAAAGTGAAAAACTCAATGGCGTCGACGAAATTGAGGAATTCCAGCCTCCGCTAACTGCGGAAGCGTTAGGCAGGCGGAGGAGCTAATCGGTGCGCATGTGACAACGCTTCGAGCCTCGCCATTTTTACCAGTACCAATAACAATAGCGATTGTCGAACCAACGTTGGATCGTTTCGTGCCAAAGTACGATAAATTATCAGGGACGAATTCGTGAAGCAGCCTCGAAGCTGAGTTTAGGAAGCTCGCGATCGCGATTATGCAAGCATAGTAAGGTCATCCTAGGCATCACCTCGAGATACGATAACGAGACTAGACTGTTACTCGTGTTTGGTAAATAACACGGGCGCCGCATGTGCGCCGATGTGTGCCGTAAACACGAATTTTCATTCGGCGACACGCATTACAAATCGACCACTGCTTTTTCAACTCCCACTTTCCCCTGACCTTCGCTTATCTGAACTCTTTACACGAAGCCTCTGACAGACTTTTTGTCAGCTGTGGTGGATTTCGAAACACGGCGAAGCGTGACGAGAGAAACCAAAGATGGAAGAAAGTTCTTCAAGGGAAGAGATAAGAAGGTGAGACCGTTGATTTCTGGACCGCGGTTCCCTTTATCTGACCTCCCGTTTAATTGAAATGCACAGAAGGAAACCTCTCCGCCAGATAAAACTCGCTTCCCCGGTCGAAATTGAAAATGATCGATTTCGTTGCTCTTTTTTCCTCTTTTCTGGCAGGCCTCGTGGAAGTCTGAATTCCATTAACGCGGCAATGACGTTCCCGCGGCGCGTGTGAACAAATGCGACGTAAGAAGCTGGTAATCAGTGTCTTCGGCAATTGGCACGAACGAAATTGCTACCAATTATCAATTTATCTCTCCACGAAAGGATCGGTTTAATCATTTCTTCAGACCGCCTTTTGTTCCGTTCATCTTTCCTGATGCATCCTTTCAATCTCTTCATTCACTGTCCGTGAGAGCCGAAGGAAGAAGAGAAAAAGAAAAACGCGAGCATTGGCGAACTTCTAAACGGTCCTTTCAAGCGGTTCCGAAAGGCATATTATTCAGAGACATAATTCCAAATGGCTCCAACATTAACAGCACCGACGACATTTCTTCTATTTTACGATAGCGAAAACTTCAAAAAGGAAAAAAAATTATTAGAAGCCCTGTATCCGTTACAACTCTTCGTTCATCCTCGAGACCATGCTTATGGACTGCGATGATGCGCCGTCGTGTAGTTAAGTTAATTAATGAATGGTACAGGCGGGATGGAGAGTGGACTTAAATTGATACGTCCTTCGTGTGGAGCCATTTTTGTGCTATGCGCGCCTCGCTCCCGAGAACGCTTCTCGCGATTCCAACCAAATCGGTGGACATTTCTTCTCTTCACCAATAAATAATTACATCATTCGTGAGATAAGACATGGCGGAGCTAGTGCTCAAGACAAGTTGTTCTGGTTGTTCTGAACGCGATGTTCCTTCGTTCCGAAATTCGACGACAAAAACTGTAGATGTCGTTACAAGAATGATAAATGGAACGCAGATAGCCAGGCACAAATTGAAACAACAAACGTAAGTAATCGATACTTCTCGCAGGAGAGCCTATCGAACAGCACGCGCGATTATCGTCAATATTCTGATCCATCTCGTTTCGGTGCCACGTTAAACCTCTCGCAGCAATGTTGCCCTCTTCGCGAGTAAAATCGCGGCGATAAGCAAATTTTCCGACGATTGCGATTATTTATTGCTGTAAACAAAGTCGGAGTTCGCGATGCTCTACGAGGAAAACACACGATGGAAAGGAAAACAGACGATGGAAAAAACGCTACGCTATTTCACGGACAATTTAGCAACCGGCACGCGTTCTGTCGGTTTTTATTTTGCACTACCGGCCACGCAATAATCTTGCCAACTTTTATCTACTCTGCCACTTTCATAATACGAGAGTATAATGACATGGCCACTAATCGCGGACAATGATAAAGCCCATGCAAACGATCCTGATAAAACTGCCTTGAATTTTTCGATTTGTTTGGTCCGAATCCGAATTTCGAGTTGCTGGATTCGTTAAGGAACATCTAGTCGCCTTGTCTAACCTTAGCCACCTTGTTAACGCATTCCAACCGAATACTGCGCGCTGGGATGCTCAGTAATCGGTAAGTATGAAAACTGGGACAGAATTTAAAAAATTGTATAATTTGATTCGTTAATATATAACACGCGTGCCTGATAAGTTCCTTTCCGATTCAATTTCATTTATAACTAAGAAAATTCAAATAATTGAAGATTATTTTAATACTCAACCTAGCACCGCCAGTTAAATGATCGGTCACATTTTTAAAAATCACAGAAAATCTATATAAATACTATGATGTCATTTTTATAAGGCAACACATGTCAGCCATTTCTAGAGCTCGGTAGTTTTTTAGTGTTAATAACTGATGTAATTTGTATGCATACCCAATAAATAGAAAAGAATGTCGAAAATACCCTTTCGAGATAGTAAAATTGAATTTCCATTAACGACGAAAGCAAAAACAATGACACAACTCTTGTCGTAATAGTTAAATCCTAAATTGAGGACACCTTCTCGATCTCATACAATATGATGGCACACTGGCAAACTGGATATTCAAAAATATTTACTCTCATTTATCCAGTTCAAGAGATATCAGTTTTTTCTTTCTTGTAGATAACCCAGAGATTTCGTGTGCCACACGCAATTGTTTACTACACATTTATGAAACGTACCGAAAAGAAATCGTAAGGTATCTTTTTAAATTAATGGCTTTCAATTTATATTTGAATTCTGACTTTATTCTGCAACTTTGCGAAGAAAATTTCAGTTTCGTAGAGATCGTATGATTTCTGGAAAAACGTACCTGATTCAAGTCGAGATCGGGACATTTGGAGGCGCATTCTTCTTGCAAATTGACAGGAGCAACCCGATCTTCGTAGTCATCTGGCAGAAGCGCCGAAACGCTTCCCGCCAACGCCAGCACCTTCAGAAGTACGCATAGTCCCGTTGCTAACATAATATCCACAACCCCCCCTGGAACCAACCCTCGATCACCGTCCACGGAATTTTTGCGGAAAGTATTTAACCGTCGATCGTCATTGTTCTTTCAGTCAGAATAGCCCGCGCGGCTCTTCGAAGAAGACTTCAGAACACAGGCTGGACTTCTCTGTTCCGCATTCTTGCAGATCGATCTTCGGGCTTGATCCTCGCAAGAAAACAGTGTACTTGGATCACGGACACTCGCAAAATCACACACTAAACGGTCACATGAACGGTCAGCCGACTTAGATTGCCTTCTTCCGTCGAGTATTACAAGGAGACACTTCTTAAAGATGATTCGCAACGATTTGTAAAGGCGGCTATAAAAATATTTTGAAATCTCTCGAATGGTCCAGGTATCTGATTTTGTACTGCTGTGAATTCTTGTACTCTTCCATCCGTGCTAATGATTATAAATTTCTCAAGATCTTCGATTCCGATCGGTTACCAACTTCACATCCTCCGCATCACTATTTTTATCCAGAAATGGCTTTCCTGGTTGACTTGCACTGACTTTCTCGCTGTTATTGTCACTGAAATAATCCACGGATGCAAG
Source organism: Lasioglossum marginatum (assembly GCA_028455795.1). Classification (NCBI taxonomy): domain Eukaryota; kingdom Metazoa; phylum Arthropoda; class Insecta; order Hymenoptera; family Halictidae; genus Lasioglossum; species Lasioglossum marginatum. Next base: position 3,116,866 of record CM052274.1, read on the forward strand.
GAAAGTGTTGGTCTTTAAAATCAACAAAAGCTCCAGTCCACCACTTGTTCATTCGATTGTATCCACATCGGCCACGAAATCGTTCACCGAGCGTGTCCTTTGTCCGCACGGGGTAACAGAAGAACAAATTCGAAAGTCCTTCGAATCACCTGTGACGTTTGAGTCACGAGATTCGCGCAGCAATAGCCCGGCGTGGTTGTTAATGTCTGGCAAGCATAAGAGCAACTGACTCCAAATAGCCACTACAGAGTCAACTATCCCCCACCAACGACACCCTTATCTGTTGCACTCTGCTTGACCAATTCCCTACGGCCTGCGGTGGTGGTAGGTACTCGGTTGGAACTTGGAAGCGTCCGCGTGAGCCTTGCCTCGCTCTGCCTCGTCCCATCCCACGCCACGCCTCACCTCGCCTCGTCTGCAGTCGGCGAAGAGAAGACGAACAGAAGGGAGAAACGATCCGAACCTTCTGTTCGTGCAGGGCCGACCGACCATTGGTCAATTGGCAGATTGACCTGTTCTTACTATCCTCGTAAACTTTCATTCATACATTCGCACGTGCCGTTTGAATCGACTGTCCACGTTACCGATGCCGTTCAAACAGGTTCAGATCGTGCCACAAATTAAACAGCCACCGAGCTGTCGAACATGGAAAATCTTTTGAGAAACTGCAATTCGGCGAGAGCATTTTAACCCTTTGCAATCGGAGCTACTTTAACTCGATAATTAAACATCTCTTTCGACCTAGAATAATTCCGTTCTATATGATTCTTTTCATTTTATGGAATAATAGAGAAACGCAGATGACAAGAAAATAGGTGTTTCGGTTAATAATGTCGATTTTGCTAATACATTTGTTGGTATAGACCAGTGGTTCTTAACCTTTTTGGAGTCAGGGCATACTTTTGATTATATGAAAAATTTGCGGAACACCAAAATGAATGATCCAAAAAAGAAACAAAAACATCCCGCGTAGAAATAAATATATTTTGGAAAATATATTATTAGATATATTATTAGATATATAAGTGTTCGCGGAACACCTGCAAAAAGCTCGCGGAACATCGGTTAAGAACAAGTGGTATAGACTAATGACATCTATGGCGTTTCGGAGGGTAAACATATGCCATCAAATGCCAGTTCGTTATTAATTGTCATTGTGCAAAAACATAGTTTTTCATAGCTTTAAATATGTCGAATTTTGTACCAGGAAAAGACGTTTCGCGGGGAAGTTTAATAACCTTCCTCCATTTGAAGAAAACGGCTGCTGAAAGTTATCGATTGTTGGTTGAAGCTTATGGTGAACATGCTCTAATCCAAAAAGACTTGTGAACGATGGTTTAAACGCTTTAAAAGTGGTGATTTTGATATAAAAGACAAGGAGCATCCAGGACAGTCGAAAAAGTTTGAAGATGCAGATTTGCAAGCATCATTGGATGAAGAGTCAACTCAAACGTTGAAACAATTGGCAGAAGCATTACTGGCGATCGATACCAACAACAATTGATAAAGAGCAGTGAAAGAAAAACGACCAGAATACGCCCAAAGACACGATAAAGTTATTTTTCAACATGACAATGCTCGGCCCCATTTTGCAAAATGTGTAAAAAACTATGTATTTGGAAAACGTTAAATGGGACGTCCTACCCCACCCGCTATACTCATCAGACTTAGCCCCTTCGGACTTATTTCGATCGATGTAGCACGGACTTTCAGAACAACACTTACATTCTTACGAAGAAGTGAAAAGGCTTAATGAATGGTTGGCCTCCAAAAACGAAAAGTTCTTTTGGCGCGGAATCCATTCTTTAGAAAGATGGGAAAAAGTCATAGCTAACGATGGCCAATACTTTGATTATTAAGGTAATTTATTTTGTTATGGAAATAAACGCTCAAACTTGGCGAAAAAATCGACATTATTAACCGAAACATCTATTAGGATAATTCCATTCTATATGATTCTTTTCATTTTATGGATATGAAATTGATATAATACCTCAAACAATACACGTAAACTTTCATTCATATATTCGCACGTGCCGTTTGAATCGACCGTCCACGTTACCGGTGCCGTTCAAACGGGTTCAGATCGTACCACAAATTAAACAGCCACTCGAACATGGAAAATCTTTTAAGAGACTGTAATTCGGCGAGAGCATTTTAACCCTTTGCACTCGGAGTTATTTTAACTCGAAAATTAAACATTTCTTTCGACCTAGAATAATTCCATTCTATATGATTCTTTTCATTTTATAGATATGAAATTGATATAATACCTCATACGATACTTAAATGTTTAGTAATTGGTTAGATCCCAACATATTTAATAATGTAAATAATATTTTGAATAATGCTACAGCAATTTTTAATGGTGACTCTCTGAGTCGCCACTCGAGTGCTAAGGATTAACCTTCAACTGAAAATTAAGGTGGGATAAATATGCATTACTTCAGCCCCTGTACAAAAGTCAACCTTCTCCTTAACCCCTATTTTAACTAAAAAACGAAACATTCTTCCATTCTATATAATTTCTTCCATTTCATGTATATGAAACTGATATAATATCTCATAATAAGGAACTGTCGTAAAGGTTGGGACGCGTTTTGTTTTTCAGCTATAAAATTTCGTAGGATGAGAATTACGCAAAAAATGTATACCGTTGGAAAGGTATAGTAGCCAGCTACATTTTTGCTGCAGAAAGTGCAACGATAGCGTTAACGGATAAAAAGTATAAGACACCCCAATAACTCTGAAAAGTAAGTGTTGAAATGAAGTCAAAACGCCTTACATTCAATGTTTAGTGAGTATTTATTTCTCAGTGAGAATTTTTGTCCAGGTCCGATATTGATCTACCTATTTTCTGCAAAAAATATGCATTTGCATAAACGTCAGCAGCCTGATCAGCTATGTATATGCATAATGATCAGCCTATTCCTCATTTCTAATAGTTTCGTATCGCCATATAAATCATTTAGAATATACCATATCGATAATAGCAACGAGACTGAAGAATACTGGCTAAGTTAAATGGCCGACTCCTGAAACAATTACTCTACGTTCAGTATTTTATTTTAGTAGCACGAATACCAAATTCACTCCGAATATTTGTTATATTTGCCCATTTCTTTTCTGTGAAATCGAAATTGAATAAATAAATGAAAAATATATATTATATTATATTATAATACATTTGAATACTATAATTATATGAATTATATGAATTATAATGAATTACTATGATTATATTATTTTACTATGATTAGTAAATTAAAATTATTTACTATGATTACTATGATGAATTACTATACTTAATACAGTCAGTCAACATGGTCTTCATACACACTTTAAAACGTATATAATTAACACTCGCGTGTTAATTCTGATGCACCACTGCATCAGTAATGTAAAATAATTGTTACGTTATTAAATTATTTTATATCAAATAAATTACTAAACATTTGAGTATTGCATGATTTTAATATGCATTGAGTTTAATATGCATGAAATTAAAAAACTCATTGTACAATGAAAATATTCCAGGTCAGAAGAAATGTTTAGTTTTCGTGTTAAAATAGTTCCGAGTGCAAAGGGTGCAAAGTGAAGACTTATACAGTCTTCATACATATATTCGAATCGTTTTTGACGTGATACATGCAAAAAGAATGCTCGCAACTGATCTCGAAATGGAATGAAATTTTTAACGTCGGTACGTAGAAACGACACATAGCAAAACTGAATTGAGATGACACCACGGCTGAAGAACGCTTCATTAAGTCAACCACCCTCTTCTCTCGCGTTAGGCGGCGCGATACAGTCGGTCCAAAGCAAATTCGAAGCGGAGCTTCAAACAAATACTCCCAACATCGACGTTCCGAGGAAAAACGAAATGGTCTCTAAAAATTTCTGTACACACGCATCTTTTGACACCATCGGGAAACGGACGTAGTTCTATTGACAGTACGTCCGAAAAAAAGGATGGCAATGTCAACGTGAAACAGGTTCTTGCTGCCCAAAGAAAAAGAGAAAGAGAAGCGAAGATGGAGAAATCAAAATCTGTGCTCCCTGTCGATTACTCTCGCTCGATTCTTCAACGAATAAAACCACAATGTTTATTTAGCAGAAAGGGTTCTTCAACTCTTTTTAACCGCGGCCAAGTCAACGGGATGATTCGTTTCGACAGATTAAATCTGCGGAGGACAAGAGGCACTCGCTATTATTCGTGGTGCTATTGTCAGTCGCGGAGCCACGCTCCGACTCATTCTTTAAGATGACCCGAACGAAATCTATTCTTCTTCCTAACGCATATCTATTGGATCGAAGGGGAGCATCGCGTTTACCTTCGCGTTACTGTCCCCTCTTCGAGACACCTCTACATGTATGTACCATTCATCATACGCGAGAGCAGGGCTTTCTGATGAATACAGATAACGACGTAAACATCGGGATAATTTGAAAATAAAATTTTACTCTTCCCTGAATTCGGTTTCGTTGTGTAAAATACCAATACTAGAACTCTTCTTCATCCACACCAAGAAACTGTCGGAATTCTGAACGTATGTTACTTATCTAACATGAATAATTAATAAATTATTACACTCGTGTCTCTTTACCAATTCTACCTCAAACTGCCAAGATAACTTACGACGTCCTAGTCATTTGTCTGTACACAGTAAACATTCTATGTTTTCTTCAGACCTAAACGTTCAAGCCAACTTAACCTGTCCATGAAAGTTGTTAACATTTTCTTTATAATAACTTTCTATGGAGTGGAGATACCATCTTGGCAATCGAAGCTTGAGGGGGTACACTCGCGTTTCGAGGGTCTTCTCATTTCTCGATAATGCAAAGATGGGGTTTTTCAGTAGCCAAAAGCGCTAGATAAAGTCTAGACTATTTTTACGAGGCGCAATTTGCATTATTCGGAAGCATAAAGCTGCACATGTAGCTATTTTCATAAAGCTACGACAACTGCATGCTGCGGAATAATGTAAATTACGCCTCGTAAACGTAAAAATAGTATTTTTGAGGGCGATCGCGGATTGATCTTTTATCTAGTGCTTTGGACTACTGAAAACCCCCATCTTTGTATCATCGAGAAATGAAAAGTCACATACCGCACCCTTGCAATCCTGGAACCGAGACCACCCTCTCAAGAAACTGTAATTATTATCTAGCCTGCAGAGATGGTAAGTCGCCGAGCACCAGCAAACTAAACAGCACAGGGGCAAGAGGACTAGGCTACTAGCCCCACCTAATCCGCTCCAAGGATCCTCAACTTTAGGTGCTAGCGGTCACATTGCATCAAAGTAGATTTTTTGGTTTCGCGATGGATAAATTAAATTACAATACTTTTCTCAAAATGAAGTAGAGTAGCGAGATATAGAAATGAAATGAGGGGAAGAAGATGATAAACGGTGCAGAAGATGTGGAGTTGAAGCAGAAACATGGGAGCACGTGTTGGGAAGATGCAGCAAAGAAGAAGGAATGGAGAAGCGATACAGGGGAGTTAAAAGAAATATTAGCTGAAGACGAAGAGGGAGAGAGTTGGATGGCAAAGTTAGACAGAGGGAGAAAGGAAAAGCAGGATGGAAAGTGTGAACGAGGAAATGAATGGAAGGATGAGAGTGTGAGAGGGTAGGAATGAAGAAATAAGAGAGATGAGGGTGGAAATAAAGAAAAAGAATTGTAAAGGGAACGGGATCTCATTGTATCCCGTAAGGGAACAAATAAATATATGTATTTACATTGCCATCGAGGTAAATCCGGAGAAATCAGTACATAGAGAAAAACGATTCAAATTCAAAGAAAATATCAATATATTCTAACCCTATTTGGTACAGCAGTAGTAAATGATATTTACAATTGAATTACTCGATGTAGTCTCCATCAGCTGCTATGACCTTCTCGAGTTTGGACCTGAATCAATTGCAGGCTCGCTTGATCTCCTCTTTGTCCATATTTGTCATCATTTCTATAATGGAGGCTCGTAGGGAATCTTTCGTGTTATGTGGCTTCGCATTTACCTTTTTTCCGACTACGCCCCATATGTAATAATCAAGATTGCAATCAGGGCTACAGGGGATTAGGAGTTGGTGGATAGAGCGCGCGACTGCGGACTCCGTGGTCGCGGGTTCGAATCCCGCCGCCGGCACCTCTGGAAATATTCCATGTGCCATTTTAAAAAAACTGTGGTGCCCAAGGTGGTTCGGAACCCACCTTCAAAATAAATTGTAGGTCCCGTCACTTAATAACCAGTTGAAGAAGCGACATAAAAGAACAAAGAAAAGGGCTACAGGGGGGCCACAAGTCGGGAGACCAGTGATGACTTAGGTTTTCGTAAAGCCAGGCCTGCGTCTTTCTTGCCTTGTGAGGTGGAGCAGAGTCCTGTTGTTTCTTGACTTCCTGAACCTCATAGCTAGATCATACACTACCATTTTTTTGTAGCCAAACCACGTAATTATGCCCGATTTTCCGACACGAAGCAATTCGACTATTGCCGCACTTCGGTCGTATTCTCGGTTCATGGTTGAACAAATGCTAGTTGTTGACTGGTCAGTGGTTTCTGACTGAATGACCTTACTGCAAACTGTTGTGTTTATAACTACTTTGTTTATACTTGGTCTGTAGGACTTCGTGGAAAACATTCCGGATTTACCTCGACGGTCCTGTGCATACATACATACTTTTCTCAAACACTGTGAGTGATGAAGCGAAATGACTCACAATCGTGTTCAGAACATCAAAATCTCTGAGGGCCATTTGCATCTTCATTATGAAAATGCAAATTGGAAATTGGTTAATATAGTTAGTACGCTAATGCGTTCGAGTCGTCGCTCTCTATCGCGTCATCTCACTTCGCTGCGATGCTTCTCGTTGGCGGCCTCTGTCACGTGGACTTGTGGTCGTGATTGATTCCGCCAATAGCGACAATACGTGTGACTCGAGGCGGCGCAGCGTAGGTAATACGATTGGACGGCTTCTTGCGATCGCTATACATATATACAACATAGTACAAGAATTTAATAACATTCATATGCCGAAGAGAGTTCAGCTAAGCTGGGATAAAAGTGAGCTTACAAGGAGGGATCAAAGGTGGAGTCGTCGATTTTAATGAATCTTTCTTTGGTGAATCTAGAACATAAATAAACAGACTCATGTGTTCGAGGGTTTTTGACAATACCCAATTATTTATAAATATAATTAACATTCCTTCTAGCTCTCCTTGTTAGCTTAGCGATCAGATTTTCTAGTTCGAGCAGTAATGTTGCTGCTTCTATGTAGAAAAGCAAAGATCAATCGATTAACGCGCCGGGACTACGGGCAGGCGAATTCAGAACGGCTTGTTATGAAACGACAGCGATCTGTGGCACGTTAGTTCCAACCTCAATGGCGGTTACAGGTTACCTAGGGCTTCCTGCGGAAATGGCCAATATACTCCTCCGACCTCCAACTCACTCAGTCACTCGCTCACTTGGATCACTCCTGTTTGGTGTACCCCGTACCCATATGATCGCCCTGTCGCTCGACACGTACTCGTTACGGGTCATCATCGTGATCTATGCGCCTACAACAAACGTTACATCCTTAATCTGTCCTAGCCGGCTAATTCTACGCTCGTGCTGAACGAGAAAGTTGACGGTATTCTCCATTTGAATGCGGACCGGACTTATTTTGCGCCGCGATTGCACCCGGTTCATCTCGACAAGACGAAGAGACTACCCTGATTCTGGCACAACGATCGAATTAGCGACCGCTGATTCGAACAATTACCTGCTATGTATATGGATATTCTCCTAGCAAATGAGGAATGGGAAGAAGTGAATTCGAAGTTTGCTGATTCAAAACTTAGAAGGTCTATGAAATTTCAAAGAATGTATATAAAATACATACAGTGGGTGTACAAAGTCTTCGTACACCTTTCAAAAAGAATAACTTTTTCAAAATTGTACTCAACAGCTTGAGTTTTTCTGAGACGTTCGAAGGATTGGTTTACTAGCTAATGTGTAAATAATCTTTTTTTAATTGTTATTCGTCGCAATTGCGAAGAAAAACGTAAAGGTCACGATTTTTAAATTTTTTATCTGTGCCTGTAATGAAAATTTGGAAGGTGCCTCTAACTAAATTATATTGTACATGTACACAGTTTCATCGAACTAGATCAAGGTTATTACGAAATATAATTGATTGAAAATAGCAAAAATTGTAAGAATCTGCGATTTAAATGAATTGCAAACCCTAAATTCAAAGATCTTTTCATATTACGATGCCCATAGCTTTTTTATGCGTCGATCGATTTCAATGAAACTTTGTACGTGTATATAGTTGACTTAGATTTACAAAATACATGTTTTAAATTTTCATTACAGGCACAAACAAAAAATTTAAAAATCGTGACCTTTACTTTTTCCTTCGCAATTACGACCAATAACAATTTCTTTAAAAAATTATTTACACATTAGCTACTAAACTAATCCTTCTAACGACTGAAAAAAACTCAAGCTGTTGGAGCCAATTTTGTGAAAGTTATTCGTTTTTAAAATGTGTACTATAACACAGTTAACCCCTTGCCGTATCATTTTCTTTATAGTTACAGTGATTAGAACGTCTTTATCTCCAAAAATGTCGTAGAAGAGAAAAGAAAATTTATATTTTTTGTATGGCTGCAAGCGAGAATCAAATTTTATTTCGTTTAAAAAGAAACGCGTAACATTCATATTTGTTAGATTTTGTTTAAAATCTTCATGACGAGTGCGATTCGCTAAAATACGGCAAGGGGTTATAACGCGTTCCGTGTTGTATCGAAACCGGGTTAAGCGAAACTTAGAAGTAATCAAGGGAATGCGGAGGGTTTTACGAGGGTTATCAAAGTCTATTAAATCGCACTTTATGAAAACCAAGTTACATATAAGCATATCGGTTTATAGAAGGGTCGTCGCAATTTTTGCACCAGTTTATATCGAGACCGTGTTGTAAGAGAATTGATGAGTATATTAACACTAGTTTTACGGGACCCGTCAAAATGACGGGTTCTAATATTCTTAATTTGCGATTATTAAGATTGTAAAGGTGTTTCCCTGAGGAATTATTTACCAAATTTATTTCTTTGGGTATATATTATTGGAAAAATGACCAAAAATTTGGATAGACACATTCTTGTTATGTTTATAAAGTAATGTGAAACAGATTATTTCTAGAACTCCGTAAACCTAGTGTTAAAAATACGAATAAAATTGAATTTTTTATTTTAATAATAAAATTTTATTTTAATTATAATTATTTTAATTATAAAAAAACAAAATAAAAGAATGTAGAAAGTCATATTTGTTATTAAAGGGTACAGCCGATTAAAATGGCTGAAAATGTCCCTCGACCAAATTAATGGTCCATTCGATAGGACATCAAGAAAAACCCTTTGTTCCCTATTTAGTCATATGCGAAAATTCTGACGAAAATCCAACTGACGTCAAATACCCTCATACATATGCTGTAATTAATTCAGATTTTTAAGTCAAACATCCTGGTTGTAAAGAATCAAAAACCTCGAGAAAAGTCAGAAAAATTGCAGATTTTGCATTGCAGTTTAAGAGCGACATCATTTATATTTTTACAGTATCAGTGTATAGGTATATAAATATTGTTCATGAATTTAATTTAGCCATATTGTAACAAATGTAATTCAGTAGTTAAACTATACTCTGATAAGAGAATCACGCATAATTATACAACGACATATAAACGACTCGTTGAGAAATAAAAGAAGCTAGACATTTTATCGTAACGGTAATTATTTTGTTACATCTATGGGCTGATTTATTGATTAATTAGAAAAACGATGTTCCGAGATGCGGCGAACAGGAAGCACGAATTAACACGTGCTCGTGATTTGTTGTTTGTTTTGCATACAACGTAATCGCCTTACAAAGGGACAATTTTTTCTATAAGACGTCTAGACGGATAGTACAGGGCTTACCCTGCTTTACACGATACGGCAACAATTCGGCTCTATTAGGCCAATAAAGTGTATCAAAGAGGAGGAATGCGCCCCGCGTCAATCGTAAATGTAACGTCAGTTTGTCTGTCCGTGTGCGATGCTCGAATATGCGGGGTGCGGGTGGACGGTTAATTTAGATTGGACTAACGTACACGTACGTTAGAAAAGAAGGGCGAAGGACCGATTTTAAAAAGCCAGATTATTTTGAACTTCTGTGAAAGAAAACATAGTTACTACGAGTACAATTAAATGCACGAAACTTTTCTTGTGAGTAGAGAACTTTTAGGAAAGGTCTCTTATAATTACACAGCGGATTTTATGTATTTACGACAAAAATATGAGTATGTGTAATTTAGAACAGTAAATAAATTAGAAGAATTTAAACATACATACTGTTATATTATTTTCAACCTCTTTCACTTCAGGTTGTTGCAATTCAGGCACAAGGAAAAGATTGACACACAGGACATTTCTATAATCGAGAATTCTGTCGCAATGATCCTGTAGCAATCGCGGCGTATTTAGGATAGATATACACGCAAAATCTGTTTGTGAATATTTCGTCACACAGAAATATTTGTCAATACGCGTATACTAAAATAAGCAAACGGAAATATTGTTTAACCCTTTGCACTCGAATGATGACTCAAAGTCACCACTAAAACGTGCTGTACCACTATTTGAGACATTGGTTACATTAATAAATATCTTGGGATTTAAAGAATTACTAAACATTTAAGTATTGTATGATGTATTATATCAATTTCATATCCATAAAATGAAAAAACTCATATAGAATGGAATTATTCTAGGTTCATGAAGAGAGGTCAGAAGAATAATGTTTAATTTTCAAGTTAAAATAGCTCCGAGTGCAAAGGGTTAAATTCGCAATAAAAACAAATATTACATTGTAATGTTTTATTATTACTAAACTATACCTACGCCGGGTCTGTAAGTATTGTATATGATCTGATATGATCTAACAAGTGTTGATGCTAATTCTGATCCATGCCACAGATTTAATAACAGTCACAGAGTGGTCTGTGTAACAGTAAAGTAGGTTCTGTTCCATGTAGGAACTGTTCCAGGCTATATAAACATTATGTGCTGTCAAAAGTGGCACGGCCAAACTCCGTGAGCACTGTCATGTCCTCTCCGTTAGTAGGTATTCATTGTATTTATTTTAATTGAATAAATATACGTACCATAATAAATTGTATAACGTAAATATACGTGCATACATAGAATTGGTCTGTTGTAGAATCATAGAATTAAGAATATATAGATTGAATGGTATTATCGGAATTTCCTCTCTGGCATTATTGTAGTTTATCGCCAGAGGCCACTATCTTCAGGCTCGCATTACAAACTGTAAAATGAAACCACATTTATAAACTTCTGTTTTCTGACCAACTTATATATATCTTAAATGGATACGAGCGGAAATATTTAAATATACGCATGCATATTGAAATTATAACAAAATTGGACATTTTTTTGAATTACAAAAACATCCATGTGAAATGATCACGTGTTATGAGAATTTGTTCGAGTAATCCAAGATGGAAGACGGTGACAATAAAGCCGACGTTGGGCTGGATAAAGAGAAAAAGTCCTATGCCGGAATACCGGAGGCAGATTTTGTGGTAAGTTATTACGTTTTACTATAAAATTATTATTACGATGGAATTCTTATGTATTTAAATTTCGCTTTGTTATAACGAATGTTTTTTATGGAGTGGCAATCCTTATGGCTTCCGATAAATATTTCTTTCACAAAGAAAAACAGGATTAATTTTTCAGTACTCTTACTTAGCATCGTATTTCGTAAAAGATATATTTCAGCTTTTCAATGTTGCTCCAGAAAATACTTCAACTACACCTTTTTGACGCGGCGAACCTTATATGGTTACAAAAGAAATAGACACCCATGATATTTAAATTCTCTGAACTGAATGCATCATTTCATATGTAATTTTTTACATCATAGGACGATGTCGACGCTTTTATGGCAAAACCGGGAAATAAATCGGTAGACAAAGTACTGCAGATGTTGGATGAGAACCATAGTAAATATAAATTCATGGAATACAACTTGGTTAACAAGAGGAGACGGTTGAAAGCACAGATTCCAGACCTAGAAAGAGCGCTGGAAATGATTAAAAAACTACAATTAGAGAAAAACAACAGCAAAGATTTAGAAACGCAGTTTCTTTTGTCGGAACAAGTTTATGCGAAAGCTCTTATTCCACCTACCGACAAAGTATGTTTATGGTTAGGAGCTAATATAATGTTAGAATACACTCTCGACGACGCACAAGAAATGTTAACAAAGAACATCGAAGCAGCAAAAAGAAATTTGGGCTATGTGGAACACGATTTAGACTTTGTCAGAGATCAATTTACGACGACAGAAGTAAATATGGCTCGCATTCATAATTGGGAAGTGAAGCGCAGACAAGCAGCCACAAGTACAGCGACATAAATTTTTCCTTTTTGTTATCAATCTAATTTGCAACGATTGCCTAAAACCTGAAAAGTAATTATTTGAAAATCCAGAGATGTTATGTAAATCCATGTTAACGATATTTATAATTTTGTAATGTTGTCTCTTTTTTTATTTTTTTTTTTTATTGTAGGTTACTTACATTGTCAAGAAAAGCGCCTGTAAATGAAAAACTCTATCAGAGAATGTCAATGGAATAAAGGACTCAAACACATTTAGGTTATAAGCTAATTACACCAATATTTATGTATATTGTCACAAATACATTTGAATTCTAACTTATAACATGTGGTTTTATAGACTTATAATAGTCTTTTATAAAATCTACACAACATTTCAGCTTATACTAGTTTTGATACTCGACACAATGAAAATATATAATATAACCAGTATATAATAAAAAAAGAAAAGATAGTACGCCACGCTTATGGAAATATCACGAAACAAAATTTTAGTTGAACCATTATTCTCTATTTTAACATGTTCTTCTTTTGTACTTCCATTACAGACTACGTCATTTATTTGTAGATACAGTAAAATTTGCTGTAGAACCAATCGGCTATACTTTTATGAACATAAAAATTGAAAATATGATTGATGGAATGTGCAAAACAAAACTTAATTTATCTTATGTCCTAAAATATCATCGGAAAGATTACTATTTCCTATAGTAAGGCACGAAATTTGTTGAACTTCTTCAAGAAGTTAGTGTCCAGTATGGACTAGCGTTGAGTTATGCTTTAAAAGTTTTATAATTCAATTATTCTGCATCGTCATCTGGTTCATACTTCAACAATTTTGTCTTCAGCTCAATAATCTTAGCTTTCGCAACGTCCAATTCTTTCCTTAACGTATCCATTTCCATGTCACTTTCTGTGATATTACCAATTCTTTGGCGAACGTATCTATTATTATGATTAAGGAAATATTTGTTATATACAAAATATTATTTGTTAGTAACGCTATTAGCTATTATGTTCATTATATTTTCATATTTTAACAGAAGGATACTCTAAAGGATCATCGGGTTTCTCAGGTTCTTCGTACAAAGATACAAGTATCTTTGTAAGTGCTTCCATAACACCTGCCCTTTCGAGGTACTTTCGAAACTCCTCTTTTTTAGATTCAGCAGGCTAAAACAATTAAACGTACAAACATATTAAACAATTTAATAAATATTAGAACCATTTACACTGTACATTGGCACATGGAAATCGTGTCTTTAACAATTCTAATAAAGAATATCACAAGCAATAAAACAATTAATATATATGTGTTATTAAAGAAAAATTATTTTGACGGAATTTCAAATGAACCCCCGGACCAATTGTTTCGTATATTTAATTCATCAATATAAGTCTCTACGATCCAAATTAAAAGATAGTTTACCTTCATATTAGACATTTCTTATGCGGGATTATAATTAAACAAGTATTTTATCACAAAATTCTGAAGGTCCTACACTAAAATAGCTTAATGAAATCTCGGTAGCACGTGCTTCTCAAATCATATGATATATGATATAAATAACTAACGAAACACGTTCAGAACAAATGCTATATCACATACGCGATTTTCAAAACAATGTATACTCTACACTTTTTTAGGAAAGAATTTATTCGTTACCATTATTTACCATTTTATAATATGTAAATTTGAACTCCTATGTTTTCTGTATTTGGCTGCTTTCAGAGGTAATTCCTCGCGAACTCCCTGAGCTATTTAATGTTAAGAAACCTACTCTCTTTCGATTGACAACAACACGGTCAAAGGAGACTCCCGCCTTGGCTACAGCCCGACGCCATTTTGAATGTTTACATAATGCAATAGAGCCGAAATAATTAAAACCAATTTTATGTTATAATCAAAATTACGAAATAGCGAAATAAATTTACAAAACCAGTAAATATAAAAGGAATTAATGCATTACTCAATAGATTTGTTGATTGGAGAATTAGCTTAAATAGACTATAGCTAAAATATTGCAATCGTGAATGGAATATATATGATATCATTGATAATGTAAAATGGCGGACCTTTGTTTATAGTGTATTTTTTTGCGTAAACGTTTACAGAAAATAAAGTTGAACGTAAATACTTGTAATGAATTTATCATAATGTTTTTTGAAAAGAAAGAAATGTTTATGGAGTTGGTATTAACAAGTGCTATAGGCATTTGTTCGTTCATTGGTGATCACGGTTTGAAGTATGGGAAGTCTGCTGTGTCACGCGCGATATTTGACAATATTACTCATGCAATTGTTGGTGGCCTCACTTGGGCAATTATGTTAAACTTGTCAAGAAAGTCTCTTGTACAAAACTTTCCAAGTATTGTTTGGTGTTTCTTTTTATCGTCTTTTATTGATGTAGATCATTTTATTGCTGCATGGAGCTGGAATTTAAACGTAAGTGATTGTCTTTGTTCTGACCACATTGTGTGATAGAAATAATAAAAAACACTAATCTAACTTTGAATTATCTTTCGTAGGATGCAACACATCTAAAACAACGGCCATTTATGCACTGTACAACACTTCCTATCGTAATCTGGTCTCTGCTTAATTTTTATTCGAGTAAATTTAATCATCCAAAGTTAAGCTATTTTTCTTGGATGATTTTGGCCAGCTTTTTAAGCCACCATATACGTGATGCCACACGTAGAGGTTTATGGTTCTGTCCTATAGGTTCTACCGAACCTATTCCTTATTATCTGTATTTAAGTATGAGTATGATACTTCCTCACGTGTTGCAATGGTTGATGATATCGCAGCAATACGAGTTCAAGATATACAATAATGTAACACTAAACCATATAGTGTAATTGGTGTAAAAGCATCGTCCACACTGATGCTTGTATATACGTTATTTGTATAAATTCATTAATGTAATTGATACATCCATGTGCGATTCGAATGAATGAGGATACATGGCATATTTTTTGTATAATATTTATACTTTTTGAGATTGTTATTATCATTACTATTAGTCTTTATTAAGAGATTTAAGAAAGACATTACATCAAGTATGTAGATATTTACTATGTATTTTTATAAAATCTGAAAATATATTAGAATCTGTAAGTCTAACAATGTACCTTCGTAAATGTACCTCTACGCTTGTTTTTGTCTACATGATTCAAAAAGAGAGAATGTATATTGGATTGTGACGTGGTTTTGGTTATCTACAATATCTCTTTCTAATCTTTTTTAACCAAACAGAGAATTACAGTAATCTACATTTTCAACGAGTTAAAATTCTAACATATTTATACATATTTGTAACCTTACAAATTTATGTTACAAACCAACAGATTTTGCAATTACTTTACATTCCTTGAAACACAATCTCCTGTACAATATTTCATTTAAATAACGTTTGGAGTTTTAATTACACTCGAGTCTGTGCCCGGCCTTGAAAATAGTCGGAAATGTTTGAACGAGTAGCTATGAAAATAAAAAATATCATCATTAACAGAGATTATTAGTTTATAGAAACAAGACGCCCTGACGTTGAAATTGATCTTTCACGCAGTGTTCTGCATTATCAACCCTCTATCTCCGTAGCAGAAAAACGCTACACCGGTTGATTAAAAATTATTTGCACGAATTAGTGCAAACTGAAAGGTCCAGAAAAATAATTTCCTCTCGACACCGTTGACTCGCTTAAATTGCAAATGTGGAACTTGCGTAACGAAAAAAGACCTCTTACGACCGCTATGTTTACATAGTTGTTTTCATAGACAGGTGTTCGAGGTAGATTGTCATTCGCGTCTGCCAGTCTGCCGTGTTTTCGTGTACACGACAGGTCGTCGCGTCGTTTGATTCCTATACAAGTGAAATAACTTAACGATATACCCACGTAAATTGTGGCGCGTGTGGACCCGATCGGTGAGCGCGGAGGACGCGGATACCCTTGCAAGAAGTCAGCCGCGCACGCACGTGTGTACATATACACTTACCACAGCCTGGAGGGGTTTATCAGCATTCAGCATTGCTTTGCTGGCACTGTTACACACTTTGCTTCGCTCTCGTCTCGGTCTCATACAGTGCTCATTTAGCTAACCACCTATACCGCTGAAAAACGGTGCAAGTGATTGAGTGCCTCGCTTCAGGAAGAAAGGATCTCGGGACCGGAAGCACCAAGCGTGTTATTATCGTCCGATACCTTCCGTGTTTTCACTTGGCTGATATTCAATTTATACACCCGGAAACTAACAGACGATACTTTAATTATCATAGAAACACGTTTTGTGCTTTACCGAAGAGCTGCCGCTAAATCAAAATTACCAAATTACGTTATCGATGGTCGACAGGATACACGAAAGATTTGTCGCTCTATGTGATTCGTTCGATTGTATTTCAAATACGCTTTCTACATGGAGGTGCAATGTCGATTCCGTTGAATACGAGGTCTACAATGCCACGAGATTTTTGCAGATATCAAATCCGCAACGATAACGCACTGATACCGGTATCTTGATTGTGAGCGTCCAGTCCAGTATTGTCTCCAGAGGGGTTCTATTTCGCTCTTACTTACTTCGCTATATATTTACCATGGTGAGTACACGCCGGATTCTACTACTTTTTCTGTCGTTCTACGTAAACTCATTCGACGTCGAAATTGTCGACTGACCGTAAATCGTTCGAGCCGATATAAACCAGCATGGTTTCCCTCGATATATAGAGTGACTGGAAATTTTCCTAAGAATAAGAACTCGTTCCGTTTATGAACAAAGCTGGGGGAAAATAAGTTCATTCAACATTTGTAAAACACAACTGGCCTTCTTCGTGACACGTTCGTATTAGTCACTTGCTCGTTACATCTCATTTACATAACGAGTCGTTTATGTATCAACGTTCCTGATTTTCAAAATCACTGTATCCAACGCGCCCAATGTTTTCTTTTTTACCGTACATGTAGTACAAACATCGTAATATTCGGGAATTATGTATCGTAACAATTGCTTGTGGTAAAAATAACCGAAAAATACATGGAACAGTCCGCGCATCAAGGTCTGCATTCTTGAAACCGACAATCAGAGGAATAAGTGACTCGCTTACTACTCGTTTCGTCGAATCACCCGAGATGTATCGACCTTATGGAGACCTTATGGATTAATATTATTATGTATACCTCCGTTTCGCTTCTAGTTTTGCAGGTAATTAATCAAACTAGTAGTCGACTGTTGCGTGGCGCATCGCGTTTGTATAAGTGCTTTCACAAGGATCGGGGCTCTAATCATAGAACCATAATAAAGCATGTTTTGTAACACTAATTACGACCACTCGAGCGGTCGCCCATTTGAGATGCAACTATGCGCCTTCAAGGTTGGACTGGCGCAAGAAGAATCACAGAAAACTATGCGATGAAAGCGATTCACGAGACGCGTAAACAATTCTATGCAATTCGCGTAGGAATAAGCGGGAATGACCGGGCGGTATACGCTCAAGGATCCCGATCGATCGGTCGCTTTCGAACTTATTTGCGAGGACAAGATGATCCCGCGAGCCGTCGAGTCTCACTTCCGCCTAGCTTGTTTGTTTGTTTGTCCCTTTTCCGATTCAACACATGACATCCACGTTAAATGCGGGTTGCGACATGCTGGTTCGAGGAAGTGCAAAACAACGATGCATGACGAACATCTTTCACATTCTTGCATTCTCATTTCATACTGACTGCATTAACGTCTATTATTCAAGAGGTGTCCGAGTTTTGACACATTCGGAATTCTTCGGACGATAGTTGCATATCTAGTTTCTCAGGAACTATAGCAAATTCTGATCAATCGTGTCACCGAGCAGCCGTTCGTTCAAGGACGAATGTGGGAAAGAATTGGATCGGCAGAAGACACGGTACCCTACTATAGATAACTAGAATCCACTAGAATCTAACTAGATT
>CM052274.1:3135357-3158707 GCA_028455795.1 Lasioglossum marginatum
GGTACAACATTAAAAATATTGAGGATAAAATATATTAATCTTCTGAAAAAAAGAGGATTAATTTTAATCAATTTTGTATACGATATTGAACTACAACACTAAAAATATTGAGGATAAAATATATTAATCTTCTGAACAAAAGAGGATTAATTTTCCAATTGTACACAACTTCAGATTCGATAAATATTTACATGGGATTTCACCTATTGGAAATGGTAAGACGGCTCTCGCAGGATAGAGAGATTTTCACTTTCTGCAAGCCCATATGTTTTGGCTTAGTCTGCATAATTCGGTGAAGAGGAAACATAGCGCATTTCCGGTAGCATTATTTGTACTTCACGGGTAGGTACCTGCGGGAGAACAAATTAGAGGTAAGTGGGGAATCCCCGCAATGAAAAGGAAATCCTACCACCTGTGAAGGGGTGATGGTTGAACAGTCCACAAGCAGGTATTCGAGGTGCAAACATTAATGGCCCCTTGAGAACCTGTTCATTGTGAAGTCGCTTGGAATGATTTCTGACAGGCACTTGGCGGACGAGTCAATGAAGGACAAGTGAGTACCGCTGTATATTACAGTCGACAATGATGTCGGTGCAAATAATTACAATATGTTTCAGTAAATATGATATTTATTAAAAACAATAAGAGATTTAATTAGTTTCCCTAAAAAATAATAGTAATTGAGCATCGAGAAAAGCGAATCTGGTCAACTTCACGAAACAAAATAATAAAGAAAATCAGAATAATGGTTCGTTTAATGTCAACTTTATTTAAACTTTATTTTCTGTGAAATTGATGTTGCATAAGAAACATCGAAATTCTAAATTTAATAGATTACGATGGAATATTATAAGTTGATCAGTTTGATTTCTCAGATAACGTTCTAGCGTGTCCAATTGGAATAGTTCTAAAGAAATGAATGCGAACAGAATTTTCGCAGAAAGAAAGCATGTTTGTTCGTTTAAAGAATTCGAAGGATTGATTTAATGAAATCGAGGTTTATTAAACTGGTTTATTGCAAATACGTCTCTTGCAATTGTAATTCCAATCAACAACTTTCGTTCGGGAACAAACGTTTACTTGTCTAAAGAGGATGTTCAATGAACGAATGGCAATGAGCTGAATTGTCAGAGGAAAATATGACTATATTCTCTCGCATAGGTATGCAGCGCGCGCAATACTTGTACAATATTTACAACGCTTACAATTCCAATTGTCGTGGAATGGCGACAATGTTCCGCTGTATGAATTGTATCTCGCTTAATTTACATCGATATAAATAATAAGAATAAGATTACGCGTTTTATACAAGCGGTTTGCTTCCTCGAACGGATATGCGCCGAGAAACATTTCGAGGGTTCGCTCCGATATTTATAGTAAAATACTTTTCGATGATTTAAGTGCACTGGAGACCTCCAGGATACCATCATAGTATATACAGAACAGTAAGTACTTTTTCTTTCGGTCCTCGCGTGCGTCAAACAAACGCGAATAAAAATATAACAGCGTATTACATTTTTCGTAACAATTTTTTCCTTTTTCGTTTGTTTGTTTCTGTTCGAATAAGAAGGGCGTGTTTCTTTGGTCGGTTGGTACAAGCACCGGTCAGTCTTCGGATCCTATGTTAGAAATATCAAATATGTACATATGTCCTTAGGTGTTACGACAACTACGTAATTTACAGGCCAACGATTATGTACATACATCGCGCTACGCTGCCGTCTTGAAAACAATCCGACGTTACTTTCCAATTATTCTTCTTCTTCTCTTTATTTACAGAAACAACGCCTGTAAACTAGATTCACTGACGAACATCCTGCAGCTCGTACCTGCAGAACATTTTCGCGTCTTAAATCACGCGCGAATCTTTATGAACGTGTCCGCCACGAGTACGAGAATTTCAGCTGATCACGTCCAGCGTGAATTCCAGCGGAAATTCGTTCCGTTGAACTCGAACTCGAGCCTCGAATCAGAGTCGCCCGATTAAGGAGATAGACTCTCGTTTCCAGGATTGCAAGGGTGTGGAATGCGCCTTCACATTTCTCGATAATGCATGCGATGGGGTTTTTCAGTAGTCGAAAACGCTAAATATAAGATCAATCTAGGCCGCGATCGCCCTTAAAAATCCTACATTTACGTTTACAAGGCATTATTCGGCAGCGTGTAGCTGTCGCAGCTTGATAGAATAATGCAAATTACGCCTCGTTACTGCCTAGATTAACCCCTTGCCTTATAATATCGTGTCTGACTCGTGATGAAGATTCTGAAATGATTCTGATATATATGTATATCAGATATATGATATATACTGATATATCAGATATATGATATATACTGATATATATATATATATCAGTATGTCAATAATTTCCTTTAAATCGAAATAAAATTCGATTTATACATTCGAGGCATACAATTTATATCAATATTCTCCTTTTTTAAGAAATTACGATCTACAAAAAAAAGTTCGAATCATTGAATCCGTAAAATAAATCGTAGGGCAAGGGGTTAACCCTCCGAGTGCTGTGCTGGAGTCATTTTTGACCGGGAACATTGAAATTGTCATTTAAGTACTCAATTTGTGGCAATTAAACTAACTGAACAGCTGTTTCGTTGAGAATATCGGAAAGACTAATGTGTCTACACGAGATATCATCAGAAATAAATTTTTAAAACTTATTAATTAGAACTGTGAACGATCGTAAGCATTGCCAATTATGTAGCTATAAAAATCGTCCGTTGTCCAGGGTTAATATTTTATCTAGCGCTTTTGATTACGGTAAAATCCCATATTTGCATTATCGAGAAATGAGCAATCCTAGAAACGAGTCTATCCCCTTAAGACTTGTGTTCCCACTCTACCTTCCCCTTCTACGACGCTGTTCCCCCACGCTTCCATCACGGCCCGGTCACGTGACGCGTTCCGTCCCTGTCGTGCACGTGTCATATTGTCACGTGATTCGAGCCAATTCCCCTCACCTGGTGACTCTGTCTCGAATCTTCGTGTTCTCTACACAGTGAATCGTTCGTTCATTCACTCGAATCGCTTAGTCAAGTACATACGCTCTATTAAATGAACAAACGCAATAATATACCAGTGAAAAAATTTTGATTAAATATACGGATCAAAGGAGTATACCTAGGAGTCAACTAGCAACAATTCTCAAGACGCGTCTAGCAAATATCATCAGTAGACTGCGAATGTTTATGCATTTACGGCTTCTGAAGATCCTCGAAAAATGGTGAGAATGTAAAATTCCACAGAATCTCGTACGATTTTTATTGATTTCAGAATTGCAATAACTGTACATTGCAAAAACAATAATTATTGAAAATTGCATTAACATCCGCAGTCTAATCATCGGTAATAAAATCGTCGGACGAGGATATAAACAACAAACTGAATCGCGTTAACGATGTTCAAGGATATGTAATCGTATCTACAGAAAATTGAGACCGCGATCCCTTGTGACTATAATATTAGACAGGGAACTGAATCTTCCTCGTAGAAACATTTTACGCGACACCGCCTCGTTCTGATCTTCGAGGAATTAGTGTAATATCGCTACGAGGCTCGTTTCCTCGAAGCTTTAATAAGCCTCGAACGAAAAATTGATGTATCTTGATATGTGAATAAAGTATACGCAACAGATCTAAGGGCGATAGATCGGACAACAAAGATGATCAGTCACACTTTTCGTTTCTTTAGACATAGAAAACCTCGGACGATGCGTTTTATTAAGTATCGGTTGTACTAACAAACAATCCATTGCCTTGTTGTCGTATCAGAAATTTCTGATTTCGAATTCTAAACGCGGTAAAAGGCAATGGGTTATTTCTTGACACACCTAACACGCCAATTGTTCGCCTACGCCAGTGGTCGGCAAACTGCGGTTCTTCCACGAATGACGTGTTCAAAACAAATTCACTTTATTTTAATTCAATAGTATTTTAATACAATTTCCGATCAGCCAGTGTGTCATATCTAGACTGCGGATATTATGCAAAATAAAACGTTTCTACATCAATTGCAAAACACAGGGGCCACCTAGAAAATTTGTTCTTCTTCTAATTATCTTATACAGTTGAAACTAATACACTGATGTCCCTAAATCTTTTTAATATGTTCACTGCTTTAAATTGTACGTACCTATTTTTGTCATAAACGCATAAAATCCGCAGTCTAGTTATATCTACATTGAAATAAAGAGCAATCTCTACTCTATTTTAATCAATAAATAAGATACCTTGTCTCAACCGACTTCTAAAAACGGGGTTCTCGTAAAGAAATTTGGCTCTCAAAAGAAATCTAAATCGTCGTACTACTGATATTTGGCTCTTTTGACTAATGAGTAATAAAATAAGGTAAAGTAAAATAAATAGGTAAGCACAATTTGAAGTAGTGGAGATATGAAAAAGATTTAAATACATCAGCGTATTGGTTTAGGCTTAATCAGATAATTAAAAAAAGAAAGAAATTTTTATTTCGCTTTTGTATCTAGCGATCAATGCAAACATTTTTGATTTCGCATAAAGATCCGCAGCCTACTAATGAGTTAGCCGACCAGTGGCCTACGCGAATCTCCGTGGCGACTATTATCGCAGGAAACCTCGATGGTTGAATGTCGATCTTAATTGTCAACACGCGCAGAAATCAGTATTTAGAAATCAGACCTGAGTCTGAACACGGTCGACGCACTTTGTCTCATTCCACCCTCATCCCCCTACACAAATGATTGTATGGAGTCACATAAGCAACGGGGGGCACTGGCGTGTACGTCCTCAAACCAGCACTCACCTGGTGAACCTGTCCACCATCTTGAGCATCGATCACAGTACCGTATTGCTGCGACTCTACCCCAAGGTCGGCGCAATCGTTCACGCTCAAACGACTGTCCAAATTGTTCCGGCGATTATTGTTCTGTCCGGTCGCGTCTCGGATTTGTTGCGAGTCAACGATCACACTGGTGTACCCCGCCGGCGACGGTTCCAGGTGATGGGAATGCTTCACGGGATTATTGTTCGTGCTATGGTGGTCGGATTGCGGCAGGTACGGAGCCTCGTGATGCTGAAGATTACCAGCGGGCGCAGCGTTATAATTGTCGTCGTTGTTAAAACCACAATTCGGATACATGATCACACCTTCGTTCAGGTTGGAGGACGCTGCGTCAGCCATATGATGCATATGATGACGACGATAAGGATGGTAGCGGGCTGGCAGTGATTGGCAGTGAAGACTCAAAGGACTCGGCAAATGATTGTCTATGGCGTCGGTGCTACCGCAAGAACTCGAAGAGGTCGAGTAAGGTCTCTTCTGCTGATTACTTTGAGGGCTGTGTTGCTGCTGCTGTTGCAGGCTGGTCAAGGATGTCGCGTGATGCAAAAGGTGAGGGGCGTGTTGACGGTCCTGTTGAGCATTTTGGGGACTGTGCTGTTGCAAATTCGTTAAGGAACTACCGTGATGCAGTAGATGCGGATGCTGCGCTTCTTGTTGCTGTTGAACCGTTGCAAGGGGATCTTGATGCATGTCTAGCAGAAATAGTCACGTTTTAGTGTTTCCGAGTTAAAAACATGTTCACTTTAACGCGTTTGCTACTACGCAACGCTACAATGTAATCCTTAGGCTGCGGATGTTTATGCAATTTGCGATTTTTGTAGACGAATTTGAAGAAACTCGATTTTTTCAAATAAAATCTTATTTCTCCTGGTAGGCCTCTTTAGGACTGAAATAAATTAAAATCGTTCTAAATTCTGTCATATTTTATATCCTAGCATTTTTTGAAAATTTTCAGGAGCCGTAATTGCGTAAAGATCCACAGTCTAGTAATCCTTATCCGATCTATATATAATGATATATTAACAGTATCTAAAAATGTAGTTCACTTCATTTACTCTTGTGGCCCTGTATTATGACTTTCAAATTCTCTTTAATTGCGTTGGACCGTATCTAACAATGCTATTTAAATAATATGGATTGTTATCTTCCAGTATTGAAGATTTTGCAAATTTCTTT
Organism: Lasioglossum marginatum; assembly: GCA_028455795.1. Lineage (NCBI taxonomy): Eukaryota > Metazoa > Arthropoda > Insecta > Hymenoptera > Halictidae > Lasioglossum > Lasioglossum marginatum. The sequence goes on from CM052274.1 coordinate 3,141,371, forward strand.
TGTCCACATTATGTTTCATTAACCTTTCAAACCTCTTTTAACGCATTATACAACATTATACACTATTAATTTTTATCTCAATTGAAAGCTGTAATCATAAGCTATAAGAAATGCTAAAGAGCATGTTTGTCAAATTATGAGATCCATTGTTTTCTCACGGCTGTCGCAGGTGGCCACCGCACGGCGGTTTAATAAAAAATTATGATCACCTAAATTTTTTTAATGCCACTATATATTTTTTGTTATGTATTGTTATAACTGACGTTAGAATGAATTCAATGTTTTTACTATGTCTTTAAGTCTTAAAATAATGCTAAAATATTTTTGTTCCGTTAGATCGTGAAAATCGCCCACTGTGTTTGTCAGAGAATTTCGCCCTAATGTGAGTATTATATATAATAATCATATATACAATCATATTCATAACCTATCATAACCTATCATAACATATACCCCCCATCATAACATAATCATGTATAATAATCGAATATAAAATTCGATAGAATTTAGTAAAATTTTTATTTGTTTTGGATCTACAAAGGCTGTTCCTATTAAAAATAGGATTTTATTTCATGCCACTTTCTTAAAATGCGTCTATAAAAATTGAATATTGCATAGTCATCCACAGTCTAGTGATTATCTTCAATCGGGCATTTCCGATGATCTGGCAAAAAAATGTTTCGAACAAAAGTTAATCGATATTCAGTCGTCTATAAACCTCATTAGAAAAAATTATAAAACATTTTTGTTTTAATAAGACATTATGGTCCCCTTAATTTTTTAAACGCCACTGTGTATTTTTCATTACGTATTATTGTAGCTAACGTTACAACGAACCCAATGATCTACTTTACTATGTCTTCAAGTTTTAAAATAGTGCTAAAATATTTTCGTTCCGCTAGATTGGCATTGTTGCCCACTGTGAAGTGGAAATTGCGTTTTGGAAATGCGCGTTTTGGAAATTGATATAGCCTGTCGCGAGGTGTTTCGAAACTGTTGGGTTGGCAAGAAAGTAATTTCGGTATTTTAAGGTGAAATAGAGCCCGATTTCTTTATTCAAGGAATGAATTTTAATGAATACGATATTTTCCCTTTCGTTCGATGATCTTTTGCCAGAAAGAATAAATAAGAAAATATTTTATTGATTAAAGTTCATCGCATAAATAAAAAAATTCAGTTTTATTTCACCTTAAAAGCACCGAAACTACTTTCTGGCCAACCCAATAAATGACAGAAAGAAGATTTGGAAGTTTCCTTACCTCCGTATTGGTAGAACAAGTCACAATTATAGTAGGATCCATCTTGGTGAGTGTTGCCGTTCACGCTGTGCGCCGCGTAAGGCGACGACAAATAATGACTATGATTGGTCGATCCGATGTATTCCGGATTCGAATAAGTGGTCACGTCCGTGTAATGATTATCAGGTGACTCCTTCGTCCTGTTCGGAAACGCGGGCGGGCTGAGGTTTTGCTTGTCGAGATTATTCGCGCCTCCACAGGGCGTTGGTGTCTCTAGAGCCGCGCTAGGCGGATTCCCGGGGCTAGAGCAAGAGCATATCTGCTCTAAACTCAACGCCAGATCTTTGCACTCCCGCTCCGTTAGCACATTGTTCACCGACACGATGCAGTGAGGCCTCGAGCTTCTGGTATTGTGGACCACGGTGAAGCACGACTGCATCCACACCCATCCTCCCGATTTCGTTAGGAACCTGTAGTATTTTGTTGTTACTTGGCCCTTATTCAACACTGTGAACAGTCAAAACGTACATCGATGCATCAGTACTATTGGGAACGGTAGATCGCGCAGAGCAAGTTGCACTGCAACCGCGATTATCCGATCTAATCAAGATTTAGGATAAGATTATAAATTAATAATTAACCCTCGTCCGTTCCTCATGTCGCGAACTGAATCTGTCCCTCGGTGTCAAATTGACACAGTGATAAAAAAAATCGATAAAATAACAAGTCAAACAGTTACTTTTCGATGTTCTTTTCATTCAAATTGATGAGTTAACGTTTACATCTCAGGTTTTTGCGGTTATATGTTCCGCATTAAAAAAATAAAAGTCACCAAGTTTCAGACTTTACCTACAAACAACAGAACAGTATAATTTATTTCGGGAAAACTGTGTCAAATTGAGGCGAGGGACGGATGAGGGTTAATAAAATCCGCAGTATATATAGATCACTTTGAGATACAAAGCTGATTCTCAAGCTCCTATCTTTAATTTTATTTTAGGTGTTCTAAATTATTTTTACATGTATACATATGTATATGTGGATGAATATGTATAAAATATTGCTGATTTAATCATTATATGATTTGTGGTCGAAATAAGGTGATTAATTAACGTACTATTCGTTGATGGTAAGAAAAAAAAAACGAAATAGAGTTTACTAGACTGTTGATTTTATGGATACGTGACAAAAATGGCTGGCTGAAATTCGTAATAGTAAAAGATTTAAAAAATTGGAAAATATCAATTCAATCTTCCTTGTAGAAACATTTTATACGATACGATCCCGTTCTGATCTTCGAGGAATTACCATTAGTGTAATATTGCTACGAGGCTCGTTTTCCTCGAAGCTTTAATAAGCCCCGATCAAAAAATTGATGTACTTTAATAAAGTATACGCAACAGATCTAAGGGCGATATATATGAAACGATTAATTTATGTCGTATTAGAGGTGAAAAGTAGTTGACAGTTTGATATGCCCGAGAATTGACAATAACATAGAACAAGTAGCTCTGCCGTCTCGCGAGAGTTAAGCAGATATTTAGAATGGAAAGCAGCAATTTAGACCTGGATTTAGATTTCAGGATAGATTACAAGGCAGAGCGAGAGCTAGGATAGGGTGAAAGAAAATTTTTGGGCGTAACGTCGATCGTACAATCCGCAGGCGCAGACATTAGTGGCATTATGTCAGGGCTCCCTTCGAGTTGTGCTCGTGAAACTGCGAGTCTGTTCAAACAGTGATAGCAGTAACAGCCTCCTCTCCTCTCTTGCCCTCTTCTACCACCCCTTTCATCCCTCTTTCGTTCCAACCATCCCCTCCATACCGACGTTCATACACGTGCACACGTACACATGGGTGCAGTCTCTCTTTTACTCTCTGCCCGTAGCGGCCGTAGCAGCATTGTTCAATCAATAATGTATACCCTGTATGTACTACGTATGCACATACTTAGAGGTTAACGTGTTGGAGCGCGCTAGCACGAGCACGGGAACGAGCACGAGCACGGGCACAAGCGTGCGCGCGCGCAATGAACGCTGTGCTCGACAACGGTGACAACGGAGGAAAAAGAGGAGAAAAAGGGAAATGCTGTTATACTTGGCGGTGCTGGTACTCCTCAAAACTCGGCTACCGTGGATGGCAGAAAGGAAAGATCAAAGGATATTTCGCCAGCGAGGGCGTCGCCGAGTTTAAGCAGCGTCAGCTGCTTCTGGCCTTGCGAGAGCCTCTTCTTCGAGCACTCGGATACCACGTCGACGCCTCCGAGACCGCTCTCTCGGACGCCACGCCACGGGGAAAATAGGGCCTATTTCCGGCCGACACCTACCTACCGCTTTCTTCTTCAGATTTTTTCGAACGCGGAATTTCACGACGCGACGCCTAGACTCTTCAAGATATGGAACATGTTCGAACATCAATGTACAGTGGCCGAAATTAATATTCGACGACTATTATTAATATTACGAATATTAAAGACGACGACTTTTTTAATATCGTACTATACGATTTGAACTTTTTTGGGAAGTTAGAGCAATTAGTTTACTACAGGATGTGAAAAGAAATTTTTTCAAAAATTGCAATGGATCGGAAGCAATGTTTTCATAGCAAGGAACTTTTTAAAAATCTGAAAGAAATGAGGATATAGCCCCAAGTGTCCCCTTCACGGTCATGTTTGAAATGAAAATTATTTGAAGTGAACGCTGAGAACGATAAGAGATATCGGGATGAAATTTGCACTAAAATTCATTAAAAACTTATTCCTATCTACTACTTATCCTATGATATAATAAACCTATAATAATCCGATAATTATCCTAATAAATATATATTTGTTTTAATCAGTTTGTAATGAATTGTAATCAGTTTGTAAAGTCTTAAAATCAAATTTAAAATTGTGCATTTGTTACTTATTTCGTAGTTTTCCAGATAATAATTTAAATCGCCGATGTCTTTGGTTATCGATTTCTCCGTAATTTCTTGACATTTATTCTTCGCAGGAGTTACACGAGGAAAAGTCAATTGGAATGATCAGTGAGTTTGTTGGAAATCACTCGTGAACCAGTACTTACATACTTCATGATTGTACTTCATTCCCCATGCGTCGCACGCGTGCACATACTGGTACAGGTTCTTCTCGATCAGATCCGCCGGGTTGTATCCGGTAAGCCGCGCTAGCCTGTAACAATTCGCGGAGAAAAAAAAAAAACACGGTCAGCTACAATATTTTCCAGCGAGGTGGAACGGAATAGTCTCTTGCTCAGTTTTACTCGTATTTACAGGAGCTCCGTGCAATTCGGAGTTTACATAACCGTCATCGATGAAATCGATTTCCCGGGGCGCGTATAAAATTTCATCCCGCGTTCCGTCGCGCGGCCCTCGTATTTATACGCCATGTGTTCATTTCCCAAGCGTGTACACGCACGACGAGCGTATACATGATATAACCCTGTCCATGGTGGATATTTATTTGACGCGGATGGGGAAAAAAAAAGAAAGAAAGGAAAAAACAGGAGTGGAGGAGGAGGAAAGAACGTCCACGAGTCCGCGGTAACACGAAACTGATTTTAATGGTCGGCGACCCGGGACCCTTCTCCCTCCGGCGTCGAAATATCGACGACGCAATTCAACACCGCGTCGTAATTACACCGACAGAAATAATCTAGCCCGTTTTACCGTTTCCATCGATGTCGACTTTCTCTCTCTCTCTCTCTTTTCCCTTCTTCTTTATCCAAACCAACGGCGAATAAATGTGATTCATCAAAGTCTGCGCGAGATAGACAATCACTCGCAAGAGTACACGTAACTGTTAAATCGCCCAATGAATTCGTACGGATTCCTTCCGGCATCTATTTCACATTCGTTTCGTATTTATTTACAGTTACTCGAATCAATATTCGGACTCTCTGAAAAAGACGATAACTTTTTTAATATTGTACTATACGATTTGAACTTTTTTGGGAAGCTAGAGCAATTAGTTTACTACAGGATGTGAAAAGAAATTTTTTCAAAAATTGCAATTTATCGGAATTGTAGAAGAAATACTAAAAGTTGCATTTTACAACATTTTTATGTCGGCCTATATTGAAAATTTTGAAAATACGTTTTGTAGATCTGTGTCAACTATATGCACTGCGAAAGTTTCGTCGAAATCGGTTGGTGCGGGAAAAAACGATAGGCATTGAAAGATGTAAGAATCCTTAGATTTATGCAGTTAGAGGCTGAAAATTGTGAAATCTGCAATTTTTACCATCTTTAAACGATTTTCACGAAATTTTCAGAATATGCTTAATTCACACGGATCTACAAAACGTATCTTTTAAATTTTCAATGTAAATTTGAATTTTTAGTATTTTCTATACAATTCCGACCAATTTAAATTTTTGAAAAAATTTCTTTTCGCATCCTGTAGTAAACCAATCCCTTTACCTTCCCAAAAAAGTTGAAACCGTATAGTACAATATTAAAAAAGTTATCGTCGTTTTTAGAGCGTATTAATTCGTCACTGTAAGTATTTTCAGAATTTTTATTTTTTGCAGTACCTACTGGAAAAGCGCACGAACTACAGAAGAGAAGCACTTCGGATTTGTAGTAATTCTTGTTTTCTTTGGCGAATTTGCACGACTGTATAAAATACTACTATATCAATGAAAAAAGAAAACCTGGGAATGAACGGAAAAAAGGTGGGCAAAATTACTTCGTTTCCAAGCTAATCTTGTGAATTCTGTTTCGTTAACACACGCCGATATTTCTTATTTATAAATTCTGTTTTCTTTGATGTATCTACATGACTATGTCAGATAATTTCATAGAATTACGGAAAGATTTGGTTCGATTTCTCTCACCGAAAGTTTCAAAACTCGAAACAAGTCAACGAGTATCTTCAAAACAACGAAGCTGCGTATCTCGACTTCAGATTTGTATTAACTCTTTGAAGCACACGATTTTAAATAAAATAAAAATCCAAGTTGCACAGAATTTTTTTTCAACTTTTCGAGGTTGGTTAAAATATATCCCACTATGTATAAAAAGCTAAGCGAAAGGTGGACAGTTTTTGACCCACCTAACCTAAAGGGACCATACGTCCCGTTTTTAGGTAGCCTGTCCCGTTGTCCCCAAGTACAGCATCGGGACGCCGAGATGTCCCATTTTTAGAAAGAGAGCAACCCTGATAATTTCAAAAAAGGACGCGAAAAATCTATAAATCCTCCGACGGTAGTGCCTAGTAGCGCAGCGATATTTTCGCTAAAAAGAAAAGAAAAGGTCATTGAAATCACTTTTATGTATGAAAAGGGCGCACTAAATTTCTTTTGTACCCGGGCGATTCGTACCCACGGGGCAGCCCTGAGTAGATGTCCCGTTTTGAGGAAAAATATAAATGGTCACTTTAACTTACCCCAAAGAGTTAATGGTTTGAAACAGCAAAAAGATTAAGACAAGAGACGAAGCGGCAATATTGCAACATTTGAAATCGACTGACGAATTTCATTCGTAACTTGTTTCTCATTTCAAGTGTATTCAGTGAATTTCTTACTTGTCGTCAACGAATATTAGCTTCAAGTCCAACGATGCTCGAAACATGAACATGTTATGGTACAATTTGACTTCCGTTACCGAATGTGTTGGTAAGGATTGTCCCACCGCCACTAACACAATGTTTTGGATCCGTTTCTCCGTGTCCGGTCCTTCTATCTTACATTTTAGATAGCCTGAGCAGTGTATCACCTGTAACAAGAAAGAACACAGCTGAATCAACCTGATTTGTTTGTCCTTCATTACATTAACTACTTAAGGGGACTCCTAGGCTCAATAACGAAAAAGAAATAAAAAAAATTTTCTTATCTTAACCCTTTGCACTCGGTTGTCCCCTCCGAGGCACCACTAAAAATTGCTGTGCCATTATTCAAAATATCGTTTTCATTATTAAATATATCAGTATCTAACCAATTACTAAACATTTAGGTGTTGCATGAGGTATTATACCAATTTCATATCCATAAAATTTCAAAAATCATAGGGAATGGAAATATTCTAGATCGGAAGAAATGTTTAATTTTCTAGTTAAAATAGTTCCGAGTGCAAAGGGTTAAAATATTCTTGAGTTTTTTCTGAAAAGATTGATATCAATTCCCAAAAGCATGACTTTCTTTATTTAGGTACATTTTTTTTCGAAAACCGGAAAGCCAAATTAATTGAAATTTTTTCTATCTGTTTAGAACATCTATTTCATTGTTTAAACCGTTTTGTGAAACTAAAGAAGCACTAGGACGGGAGAAAAAAATTTTAAAGTTGAGAAAAAGATGTTATTGTCGAGACCGTCAAACATTTCCCATTGACTATTTTTATTTGGAAACCTTTCAAAATACTCCCCAAAAGATGACGAATGAGGCGAAACAACAGTATGTCTTTATCTCTTATAGTTCCTGAGAAAAACGTACCTAAAAAACTGCATTTTATTTATTAACCCTCATCCGTCTCTCATTTCACGAACTGAAACCGACTCGAACGGTTGACTAAACATGACTCCGTCGGCAAACAGTTATTTTTGGATGTTTTTTAATCAAATTGATGCGTTAACATTTACATCTCAGGTTTTTCGGTTGGGTTTCGCATTGAAACAATAAAGTCACGAAAAAGAAGAAGAAACAATAGAGTCACGTTTCGGGCATATTTACCTACAAATAACAGAACAGTATAACTCATTTTGGGAAAACTCAAATTGACACGATGAGGTACAGATTGACTTATACCGATATATTTCTAAACATTTTGATCAGTAAGGGTAATGAATACCTACACTAACATTCTTAAGAAATTAAATTTCTTTATTAATTTCTTAAAAATGTAAAAATTTCTTCAAAAATGTATATTGTGTTTAACACGTTCCATGCCGAGCCATCTTTGCTCGACAATTAAACCAACTTATGTGCTTTGTTCTATACTGCATTGTTTATAATGCCTCACTCTTTTGGTGGAAATATATTCTACAAGGTTAAACTTGTTATAAAATATATGTTTTCAGCGCATTAAATAAATATATCAGCGGGTACCATCAGTGGTACACGTTGACTGAATGGATAGTTTAATGTGTTAATGATAACAGAATTATTGATTATAATGTATCTTTCTGTTTCGACATCAGAAAGAGGCCATGATCTCGTACATCTTCGGCGGTTCTAATTGAGTTACACAAAAGGTGGGTCGTACTTCAATAGATACAGCATATTCTTTTTCTTATAAAAGAGATTGGTAACAAAAGAGCGTAAGGCGGACCACTATGATCTCAAGGGTCCCATGGAAATCACCGACACAAATTTCTCCGACACGGTTTTCACCGACAACATTTCACCGACTCCAGATTTGACCGACAATAACTTTGGCCGACAACGCCTTTAACCGAAAACGACTTTGATCGACAACGATTTTGACCGACAACGAATTTGATCGACAACGATTTTGGCCGACCACGAATTTGTCCGGCAACGATTTTGACCGGTAACGACTTTGGCCGACGATAGTTTTATGTTACTGTTGGTTATTACTGTCGTCGGCTAAAATCGTTGCCGGTCAAAATCGTTGCCGGACAAATCCGTTGTCGATCAAATTCGTTGTCGGTCAAAATCGTTGTCGATCAAAGTCGTTTTCGGTTAAAGGCGTTGTCGGCCAAAGTTATTGTCGGTCAAATCTGGAGTCGGTGAAATGTTGTCGGTGAAAACCGTGTCGGGGAAATTTGTATCGGTGATTTCCATGGGACCCGATCTCAAATAGTAATGGCAAAAGAATATGCTGCTTTCAGTGAAAGATAAAGTTCTACACGAATTAACGCTGCCTGCAAATAATCGAAAAACATGAACTGAAATCTTGAGAATTCAGACTTACACCACAACGATACTCAGCCCGCCAATTGACGAGTGCAGAATTATTTAATGGATGCGAAACGGTTAAAAGGTGATTCAAGGAGGTAGGGTAGCGTAGAGGTACAAACGAAGCATCAGAATTGAAGGGCGGAGACACTTGACACGACAACTTATCGTTAGTTATCTACATATGTGCACGCGATTATTCTGAACATTATCCGAGAATCCTGATAAAACATAAGTGCAACACTCGAGGCGGGTACACGGAGCGTCGGCTGAAGTGCGGATTTTCGCGTGGAACGATCCGCTCCCGTAGGCAAATTAACAATTCCTGCTTAATTAAATGGCCGATGAAACGAAAAAAAGCCTCGTTCAGCGACGGTCTCTCGCGTTGCGTCTCGAGTGGCACCACGAATTTGTGAAGCAAATAGGCTTATTCGTATGCCCGCGTTGCATATCCTACCGTATGCAATTCCCGTGCAACGTGCGAGTACGGGAACACGAGGGTGCCGCGAAACTAGTGAAAAGGAAAATAATTTGAGGCAAGGGCGGCCGCTGCTGCCTACGCTCGATTTCGCTCTGGAAACGGGCTCAAGAGAGTCACTACGCTTCCGGAGCGTAGCTGAGAAACAACCTCAATCTCGGGCCTATTCCATTTGCCACGAAACTGAACTGACAAGAAATGTTACTCAACTAACGTACTGTAAATGAGTCAACAATAGGGATAATTTTTTTGTTAAAAAAGATTCAAGTTTAGTGGGCGAAATTATTAGGTCGTATTGTTCCTTTTATTCGTGTTCTTCAATTTTTCAGAACATTTATTAATCTTCAATATTTTTTCTTAAAATTATCATACTGGAAAGAAGAATGAAGAAAAGCTTTCTGGATAGTATAGTGTTATCAAATTTTTAATCCTGACTGGTTTCTAATTTATAGTATTGGGTCGTTCGGAAAGACATTTCGTTTTCTTAAGAGAAAATGAAAGCCAATTTTTTACCATTCAGAATAAGTTTTATGACATTTCGTTCTATGGTCTCTTGCGATATTTCAGGCAACTTGAAGGTCCCATGCTCGTAGAATTTCTGTTTTTTATTAGCAAAATGTTGAGTTATATGACTTTTCACGACTTTATTTGAAATGAAATTTGCACCGCATAAAAAATATTGAAAAAATCGAAAAAAATAGTAATCGATGGTACATCCTCTTTTTAAACAGCGCACAACTTTCTCTTTCGTGCACTACATTTTTACCTTTGCGGTAATAAAAAAGCAAAAGGCGTACTTTGATTTTGCATATTTGATGTGATGATGAAAACATACTTGCAAGATTAGAAAGCACTACAAGGTAGGGAATTACGTCCGAAATGTCAGTTGTTAAGACATACCACGATTTTGCGATTTAAGATAAGATTAGTAATAAAAAGAATAGAAAAAAAATAGAAAAACGAAATGACTTTCCGAACGACCCTATACAATGGCGGAAAGTTTAAAATTCGAATTTCTGTATACGAGTATTAACCCCTTGCCGTACCTTTTCTTTTACAGTTACAGTGATTAAAACGTCTTTATCCCGAGAAATGTCGTAGAAGAGAAGAGAAAATTTATATTTTATGGTTACATTTATTTGAATGCTTAAATATTGATTACGAACGAATCAAATTTTATTTCATCTGAAATGAAACGCGTAACATTCATATTTGTTAGACTTTGTTAAAAATCTTCATCGCGAGTCTGGCTCGTCAAAATACGGCAAGGGGATAATAATTTTAGCACTAGATGGTTTTTCAAACGTTGATAACGTTCATCTAATCTGGGGCACTCCTGCTGCACTATAAGACATCAAGCTTCTTTTGTTTATTCGTCTGTTTTCACATAATGCGTCAACAAACCTTCAAACTTTTCGACAAAAATATGTTTAGTCTTTTACATTTTAATAATATTAACAACTACATAGTACACATTTGTGGATGTCTCTTCATAGAAATGAATCACAGAAGTGAGTACACTGATTTTAACGAACATCTGCATTCTCCATTACTAGACAGCGGACTGATTACTATGTATTACAGAAAATAAACGAATCTAACATCACAATTATTACTATGGCATCTTCAATTTTGTTAAAATGTAATGTCCGAACGGAAGGATATGTAGAAATATGAAAATACGAAGTCTATTCAGAGCTATGATATACATCTTAGTTAGAAAGTTATAAATATACAGGGTGGTCCAGTAAAAATTAGCAGTCGAATATCTCTGTTACTTTTGGTCTATAATATGACTGTAATAATTTTCTTGCAGAGAATTTTCGGAGATTTCGAGCTCATCTTCACTCGTTTTTAAATAGAATCATATATTGTCTATACACTAGTTGTGCAGCTCGACTTTTTCTATAAAAAAAGGATTGATCTATGTATGTCAAAAAATTATTAGTTTAGCAGATATTGCACCTACTCTTATATTTGGTCATAACTGCATAAAATTCGGAGTCTAATAATCACTCTACATATAGTTACCATAATTATAAGTTGTGTATTGTTTTATAGTGCATGGTATGACTAAAAATTCATACGGTTGAAGATGTACATATCCCATTAACTCGAGTGGTGACTCTGAGGCGCCACTAAAAACTGCTGTATTTAAAATATTGTTTAGATTATTAAATAATTGATGCATGAATAGTTCACCTAAATCACTAACAATGTTATTGCACTGCAAATGATACACTTCTTACTATTACCTTGCGCCCTACGTTTTTCGTTTTAGATCTGACAAGTATTTTCACAGCTGTTAAAAATTCACAATCACAAATTTATTTTAAATAATGTTATTTATATTATTTTATACTTTCTAGTCCGTTTTTTAAACATGATATTTCTCTTTAAATAAATGTATACTTTTTTGTCCGTCTTAAAAACGTAGTTTTTTAAAAAATCTTTTTTTATTTATTTTGCATAAAGATTCGCAGTCTACTAATCAATTACTAAACACTTATGTATTGTACCATATGAGATATTATATCAATTTCATATCCACCAAATTTAAAAAGAGAATGGAAATATTTCAGGTCGAAAGAAATGTTTCATTTTCGAGTTAAAATAGCCCCGAGTGCCAAGGGTTAAAGTTTGTCGGATCGTCCCGTAAACGTTCACGCAATCACCGATCCGGTGCACTGTGACATGTAGAAATCCGCGAAACGCGTGCTGCCACTTTGACAAAGACGAGCCAACTACAGCTCTGTCTTTGTGTGTCCTAAGTGTCATACAAAAAGCTGTCTCGGTCCCCCGAGCCCCCCTCGGGGCTCACCTAACAGCTTACAGGGGTTGCATTCATGACTTCGCTGAACGCCTATTGGGGTCTTTCTGTGTGCGATTTTGTCGAGAGCCACGGTCATCATAGCACTGTGGGCTTGAACGAGCTATTTGCCAAACATTTTCTTTCTCGAGGGCTGTCTCTTCTTTTGCTTGGCAAGTGGAAAGTGTCGCAGGTCCCTTTCTATTCCCGTCAACCCTGCTGCCACATTGGTCTGCCAGTTGGGATCAGAATATTTAGTGACATTCTCCGTAACTTTCCAACCACATTTGATATTGGCATGAAACTATTGTTGTATAATGTAGTAATGTTAATTTATAAGTAGGGTAAACTGTACAATGATTGGCACCCTAAAAATCTTTCTATCTTCTTTTGAAATGTTTAAACGAGTCAAACTTTCTATTATTATAATCTAATAGAGAGCAAAATCAGTTTTACGAGTCATAAATCTTTTATTATAAAATATATCCAGCGAATATAAGGCTCACGACTACGAACACCGTGGTCCTGGGTTCGAATCCCGCCGGCACCTCTGAAAATACTTTTCATTAGAAAAAGATTTTCATGTGATATCTTAACTGTGATGCCCCAAGGTGGTTCGGAACCCACCTTAATAATAAACTGTAGGTCCCATTGAAATTAGGCGATAGTGAGAGTGGAAAGAGGGGAGAGTGGTAAATGGATTTGAAACCCCGAGGGGACCAAATATCGTTATTTTAATATATCCAGCGAATAACAATCGCAAGACAAATAGTACAGTCATTGGCACATTTGCTAACAGTGGAACTCTGTTACGAAAACTTACAACGTTGCTTTGAAATATAAATTGTATAAGAAGCAATAGAAAAATGATTTTCTATACCTGGAATTCTTAATATTTGCCGTTTACATCAAAAGTGCCAATGACTGCTGCAGTGCCAGCAATAAAACAGTTTACCCTACAAACAGTATCGGCGTCGCGACACGACACTGGTCACAGCCAAATTTGAATAAGTGTCCGGTGACTTGTGGACGGGAGTGTACCACCCTTTCCGGCGTTAAGCAGAACGATCGGGCCATCGTTATTGCTCGAGCATATGTCGAACATTTGGCGAGAAATGTAGGGGTCAATTCGTAGCAATATGGGGGTGAGTTTCCCGATATTCGTAAATCTGCGATATTAATGATCGTAAATTCAGATTAGCAAGTGTCGACGGAACACGGAGCCGGCCATTTGATCGACCTAAGCGGATCGTTGAAAGAATTCGGCCTGAATGGCGATGATCTGTATGTACAACAGGGATTTGCAGGCTTGGGGTAAAATCAATTTTTGCTATGTTGTCCAATAATTAATCATGGATACGTATTATGCATTCATAATTTTGGTGCGTAACAGATTGGATCGAATATGTATACACTGGTAGAATTAATTCTGGACACTTCGAATAAAAATACTCTTTATTTCATATTTGTGCAGAAAATGTATATTCCGCTATGCTAAATTGATACCGTGATATATTTATTGCAATCTATAATGTTTATACTTAATATTTTCACATGATTTGAAAAAATGTAAACTGCGCCTGGCGACACGAAACGTCGCATGATGTGAAATAGCCAATCACAGTAACCAATCAGGAAGGCCTTGACGGTCTTTACAAACAGTTTCATCATTGTTTTAGTCAGGCATTGTGTTTTCAGAAGTGAGGACCTTAGTAAAGTTTTTAAAAGTATGAATAACGACTAAAATTGGCTTCGAAATGCCACGAAACGTGTTGTAATTTTTATTGTATATTAAAAGTATGGCTGTAAATAGTCATTTTACTGATTTTTTTTATATAAGCGACGCCCTAAAATTAGAAAACAATGATTAGAATATAAAATATTATCTATTAAATAAATGCGAAATTTAAGTAAAAATTTAGAAGTGTCCAGAATTTTAATTCCACTAGTGTACGCAATGTTTAATGATTAGACTTGAGAATGAGCGGGTGTAAAATTTAAAGCAGGAGGCAGATTAAAAATATTCAAAAATATTAATGTGTTAGTTTCAGCTTATTAACATTATTAACCCTATGCCGTATTTTAATGAGTCAGACTTTTGATGAAGATTTTAAACATAATAGAACAAATACGAATGTTATGCCTTTCTTTTTAGATTAAATAAAATTGGATTATATTCAGGTCAATATTTAAGCATAACTGCAGCTATACAAAAAATATAAATTTTCTTTTCTCTTCTGTGACATTTTTTGGGGATAAAGACGTTCTAATCACTGTAGCTTAAAAGACAATGGTACGACAAGGGGTTAAAAGAAGCAAGGAATTTCTATTGGACTCCTCTTTCTTGCAATTGAGGTAAACAATTTTTATTTTGCATACAAATCTGCACTCTATTAACGACATATGTTAATTACTACGATATTTCCTATATTCGAGGGCCTACCCAATTAACACAAATTAATTGGAGTACCGACCAACAATTTTTGTAGAATTTATCTTTTCCTAAATTGTCGATTTAAATTGTTTTTATTTTTTTTGACCGCGAAGGACAATTTGTTTTACCATGCCTAGATCCTGCATATATTAAGTTTAATTTATCATTGACTTTTGCTTTCTTGAATAATGAACAATTTGATTCAACAAACAGTGTCAACGAAGTTTTTGTTCAGTTATTCGGTAGCGAGAGAGTGGATTTTTTTCATCAGTCCTAAATTAAATGTTATTCGAACGTGTCGGCAAGTTGTGCCACAAAAGAAGCACCCCGTCAAAAGAAAAAGCCAATCAAATCGATTCAAACTTTTATACAGATCAATTAAATTAACCTCTTGCCGTACCAAAAGCCTCTTTATCCCCAAAAATGTCGTAGAAGGGAAAAGAAAATTTATATTTTTCGAATCAAATTTTATTTCATCTAAAAAGAAACACGTAACATTCATTCATAACTTATTTGTTAGACTTTGTTAAAATCTTCATGGAGGGGTTGCAATTAGATGAAAAAGAGAGAGAATTACGAAGAGAGAGGAGTGATTTCAAACATAGAAAAATTGAAATTTTCACACGAACTGAAACAAAGTGGACAAAAAATTCCTCGAAGCTGTACGGAACGGTTGAAGATAAATTTTGATTTTTTTTTAGATATGAAACACATTTGCCGCCGATGTTTTTATTGCACAGAACAGGGTGCAATCGAGTGATTTTGAGGAGTGCTCATCTACCTGGTGGCCGTTTTCCATTCGACTCGCGCGTGACCAGGACAATGCAGTCCCTACTTAGCTCGCTGCTTCTTATCTCTTATTTAGCATTTGAATTTTTATTCGTTTTACGATTTCCTGTGTAAGCAGGCTAAACCTTATGCTAATCGTCGATTGGCTCCTCTTCCGGTCCTCATGGACTGGCTTTAACCGGTTTGTTTGCCGCGGATATTGCAAAATTTTCGAAAGCCAATAAACCCATCATCGGTTGCGTATTTTCATCCCTTCAGAGTACACCCCGTGGCAGAATGTTTCCGATCGGAGGCATTGAAACGGATTTTAGAGAAAACATTCACAATTTAGAAGTATAAAATATTACTTTACGGGGTTAAAACTGATGGGAAATGAAAAAGGGCTTATTAACGAATGAAAAACAACAAAATAACATAAGCTTACATTTATTATGGCAAAGGAACGAACAAATAAACAAATTGTTACTCGGAAAAAAGTTTCCGATTAATACAACTGCTGGAAGAAAGTTTCCGATCACGACTCGAATCAGTAAAAGTGTGGAAACTCCTTGAATGTTAAAATCGTAGAATGTAAATGTAAACATAAGAGGACATCACAGAAACGTAAGTACAAGGTAATCATGTCTGAAATATCAGTTCGTAGTACTATTCCATTCAGTACAGACGTAAGTTAAAAGTCCGTAGTATGCCATCACGCCAGTTGTATTCTTTGCCATAATAAATGTAAGCTTATGTTATTTTGTTGTTTTTCATTCGTTAATAAGCCCCTTTTCATTTCCCATCAGTTTTAACCCTGTAAAGTAATATTTTATACTTCTAAATTGTGAATGTTTTCTCTAAAATCCGTTTCAATGCCTCCGATCGGAAACATTCTGCCACGGGGTATATTAAACCCTTGCCGTACCTTTTCTTTTACGGTTACAGTGATTAGAACGTCTTTATACACAAAAATGTCGTAGAGGAAAAAGGAAATGTATATTTTTTGTATGGCTACATTTAGTTTATTGCTTAAATATTGATTGCAAACGAATCGAATTTTATTTCATCTAAAATGAAACGCGTAACATTCATATTTGTTAGACTTCGTTTAAAAACCTTAATCGCGAGTCTGGCTCGTCAAAGTACGGCAACAGGTTAAACGCGTAATTTCTTTTGAAAATCTCAGCCCCTATTTATATCGTCGATGTACCCGGGAAGAATTAAAACGTAATGAAGGATTGAAATTAATTACTTATTTCGAACGTAATATGCACATTGAAGTTAATTAATCAGACAGAGATTCAGACCTGGGCAATTTTTATTTGAAATGGAAATAAGAAATAGCTATTTCACATGATTTATTTCGCACCACTATTTTCAATACTGTTATTTGAAGTTAAAAATAATATTGATTTGTTTGAAGTAATGGCAATTTCGAATATTATTAAAAGAAACCTGATAATCCGGTTAGATGACATAATTTTTAAGAATGACTTCACTAAGATAATTATTTCAAATAATTACAAGTTAAAATAACATGTTATTGGAAATAGTATGTCAAGTAATGTTATTTCAAAAGTGATCATGGAAGTAATTATAAAATAAAACAAAATGATATTTGAATTCAAAATTATTTAAATAGTATCTGAAATATGTTATTTCGGAAGTGACCAGGTCTGCAAAGAGTCAACGATGACTAATCTGAATTGTACAACAAATAAGATATGCTGATGTTCTTTAATATTTAAGTTAT
>CM052274.1:3158807-3172054 GCA_028455795.1 Lasioglossum marginatum
TCTGCGTGCCTTTGGCCTTGCCGCGTATTCAATTATTTCCGTCTTCCGCGCTCCGCAGCGGTCTCCGTGCGTCGTCACTGTTGTTGTTAAATAAAATAAGAAAATTTAAAAAATTACCGGCAAATATCAGAAAATATATCGGTACTTCCAAATAGTATCATACCGGTATAAGTTCTTGAAATATACCGGTATTTCCATTTACCGGTATGATGTCATACCGATATTTCGGTTTCTATAAAGTTTATTTTGTATACCGGTATTATACCGGTATGAATCCCTGCATCCAACAAATTTTTTCATAAATGCATAAAAATCCGCAGTCTACTGATCACTTACCAAACATTTAGGTATTGCGTGAGGTATTATACCAATTTCATATCCATAGAATTTAGAAAATATAACGAGTTAAAATAGCTCCGAGTGCAAAGGGTTAAATATGATCAAATGATTTCCGATTTAAGAAATTCCATGGAGCCTCTACGATTCTATCCTGGCAGTTAAAAGGTAAAGAGTTTTACAATATTCATTTTCTGTACAGTATTATTTTCTGATTATTTTCTCTGGTTACTTTTGTAATTGATTACTAGAAATTTGGAAAAACTGAAAGATGAAAATAATTTCAAAATACATATACGAGGTGTCCCACGTAACTGTCGCCATAATTTTTTGGGCACTTTCGGTAGCCAGATGAAAAAATGTTTGCAACAAAATTAATTCGTTTTTAGTCGGCTACAAAATAGAAAGAAATTCGAAAAAAAATTTGTTCATACTGTTAAATGAAGGTCACCTTTACCTTTCTCAACTGCACTATATGTATATCTTTTATTCGTTTTTTCGGGTTTGAGTTGTTATTTCTTTCGAGAGAACAATTTCCTGACCAATATCACTTTTCCAAAATTTTTATTATGTATATCTAGTAAACTATTGTATTATATGCCAGAAAAACTGAAATCGTTTGGTCCATTTATAACAAAGTTATTCTGATTTAAAGTGTGCGCCATCGATTATGATACTGACTTTGAACAAATCTGAGTTATGTACCTAGGTACTTAAGATTAGAACTGTCCAATTTCAAACTGTCGCACGAATAAGATAAAGAAGTAATTAGGTTGTCCAGAAAGTTCGTTTCGTTTTGGTACTCGCAATGCAAATTCGGAATAATTGTTTACAAAAGCCAATGACGCAGCTAAGTAAAGGGAAATTTTGGAAATAATAAAACATTAACGAGCAAATGATTACGTTGTTTGAGTATGCTAAAAAAAAAATCGTGTGCATTAATTACAAGACATAGGAACCAAATAGGAATTTATCTTGAACGGTTTTATTGAGCTGTAAGAAATGATAGTCTTAAATTCTCGAAATAAATCTCGCATAAAATCCTACTAATTTTGGGAATCTAAACTTTTGGGAGAACTCAATACATAAAACCTCAAAAGCAGTTGTAGAGATGATGAAAAACAGGTTAAAAAATATTCAGAAGACAGAGGCATTGAAAATCTTGTTGTCTTTGCGTTAATAGACCGTCTATGAACTGTAATTTGATTAATTCGTGAGGTGTCGCGATGACTTGTGGGTATTTTGACGGAAATCGAATACGTAATTCGCTGTACTGATTTATGACATGACATGGAGAACGATGAGTACTTACTTGCAATATATGAGTGCCCAGTTCCTTGATGGCAGTTTCTATGGGGTTGACGGGTGGCGGAACGGCGCCCCATTCGTCTCCAAGACCTGAAACATTATTTCGCGACGGTGAGACTTGATCGAACGATAGACCAATCTTCGAAAGTGCAACCGGCCATAACATTCTTTATTTGTAAAAATTCATTTTGCACATATCCCTTTTTCACTTTCGCGAACTAGTGTCATTTAACCCTTTGCGGTCCGACGCACGGTGTCACGAAATGCCTGTCTTTTGGACAAAAATCTATAACTATTTGTTCTGCTTGTGATAGAGACATGAAACAAAGTGGGGTTTTTTATATATATTGAAAGCAATCTCAATATGACATTATTATAAATATTGTCATTTATTTAAACATTGAAAAACTATATTTATAAACAAGATTTTGTTTTATTGCTGGTTTTCAGTAGATGACTTTCAGTAAAAATAGTAAAAATAGGACTGTTCGTTCTGAACTAAACATTCTTCAATCATACTTCGCTTTTATAAACAAATGTGTAATCATACTTAATCAAAGCTTACGAGTACAATTTTTAAGTATTATTATTGATATTATATAAGTATACTAGAAATATAACTTTTTTTATAAACAAATACCGCCGAGTGAAACATTTACAACATTATTCGGGGTGATGACCTGGGCAATTTATTAAAAAATCAGAGAGATCGGAGAGTTTATCACCTTCTTGTCAATAATTGTCAATGATCATTGGGACATTAATTTTTATTTATTTAATCGTATCTGTAATTTTTGTAATATCAAAATTCTTTTATTTATTCGATCGTATCTGTAATTTTTGTAATATCAAAATTTTTTTATTTATTCAATAACCCCAACCGTAGTCGAATCTCATATTTCCACAAGTGGATATCCGCGTACTCGGCTGCTGACCGGTTCTTGCTACATATTTTGTTAAATAACTCTGTTCATTGCAAGCGATTGCAATTAAAACTTATACAACGTCAAAATATACTATCTCACTAATATGACGCAATCAAAATTCCAGGATATTTTGAACAACTTTTTTTTTATCCTCTTCTAAAGATTAGAGAAACCAATAAAACTGAATGGTTTCATTTCAGGTTAATTATTACACTGCATCTAAGTATTACAAAATTTTTGAAGATGAATTACAATTAGCCAATCCTTAGCCATCATTTTCTAAAAAGATTATTTCTTACAAACGTCTTTTGTTCATAACACAATGTAAACAAGTTACGCTATGAACTGATGTACTATTTGATTTTCCTAATATTCGCTTGTAATTAATTTCCTATTGAATTTTTTGAATTTTTTTTTCGACAAATGATTTGTTTGGACATTTTGACATAGTATGAACATAGTTTTGAATCGATATGAAGCAGTGACTTTTTCGATTTTTGTCCGTGGTTCGTGACACTGTGCGACTGTGTTATCTCTATTTTATTTCAAGACTTGTTAAAACTTGTATGTATAACTCAATTGTCCTTGTAGCTTTGCTAGCCTGAGTAGAACAGCTGAGAGATACTGCAATTATTGTTACATAGGGTGACCTGCCCAGTGAATGAACATAATTCGTATTAAACGGAAAAATAACGTTTATACTACATTAATTCAGTTAGCACGACATCCCACGTATTCAAGGAAAGTATTATTGTTGTTTAACAAAATCTGTCGTTTCATCGTAATCGATTAGCAATTTGTATTTTGTGGTGGTTTCAATAGTCCTATTTGTTTGCCATATTTTGAGTACAAGTTGCAAATGTCAAATATTGTTAAAATTCTATTCTGGAATGTAATAACTAGACTGTGCGGATCTTTATGAAATTTATGGCTTCTGAACATTTTCGAAAAATGCTATTGTAGAATATAAAATTTCAGAGAGTTTAGTACGATTTTTGTTAAATATAGAATGGTTAATGTTTTCGGCGCAAAGGTTCGATCGTTTGTTACTATATTCTATAAAGCAATTTTGCAAAATAGACTAGTCTATTATTTTACAGACGCAATTCTAATTAATCTTGAAAGTGATCTAAACAAAGATCGAAACGTCGAGTATTTAATCTGTAATTTGCAAAATTGCTTTATAGAATATAGTAACAAATTTTTGTTTATTTTAGAACTTTAACGAGTACTACCACTGAAAATGATATGCTGCATGATTTCACTTTCTTATAATTTGCCTAGAAAAATTAAAGATTGCATAAACGTCCGCAGTCTAGTAGTAACTTGACAATAACATAGTTTTCTTAGAGAAATTGCACTGGGAAATTGAAATAACAATTTGCGCACAGTAATTTCAACATGAACAACACTACCATAAAATTATGGCATTCTTAACGAAAGTTAATGTCGAGTGTGTTAACCCTCTACAGGGTGTTCCAAAAATGTACTTCCCTGGAAGGAGTGATTTCTAGAAGTTATTAAAGAAAAACGTGGACCAATCAGAGCGCGACCACGGCGAACGACTGTTGGCTCGGCCAATAAGAACGCCATGTTCACAAGGTCCGTGTTTTTCGTTAATAACTCCTCAACGAAGCCTCGCCGAACATTTTCGAAAAGGAAAGAGTGACTTATCATGACTTCAAGAATCACTCCTTTCAAGGAAATACAATACTTTTAGAACACTCTTATAATCAAATGTTTGTTTGAACAAACAGTATAGGTATAGTATAATGTGAGTTGTGCTGATAGAACTCGAAATCGCAATAAATAAATAAATTCGTTCGTTACGAAGAGATGGTGGAACAATAAAATATTTCAGATACTGAATGATCTTCATGCATTTATAGCAAAATTGAGTACGTTAAATTCAAAATTGTTGGAAAATTTTAAAAATTCTAGATGTCAACATATGCATATGATTTCTCCTCTATTAAAATCATTAACTCTTTGTGGGATATTTTCTAACCCAAAAGTTGAAGTTATGTTGATATTAAAAAAAATTCTGTCCAACTCGGGTTTTTATTTTCTTTAAAATCGTGTGCCTCAAAGAGTTAAGGAGTTAATAATAACATTCAAAATAACATTCGAAATAACATTCAATTCAGTTTTTATTTCTTGCAATTGATGCAGACAATTTTTATTTTGCATAATGATCCGCGGTCTATTAATACGGCATTATAAATGGTTAAAGTATGTTTCTAAAATCGATGTTTTATCGGGCCAAACGTATAAAAGAGAGTTGTCTTGTTTGGGGGCATGGCACACATTGTAATTCGCGTTGCCTCCTTATCCTGATGATCCAATATACATGTTTCTAACGGCGTTTCATACTCCATGTGCAACTAAGCCTGTAGCCAAGTATTCCGTGTCCGCGCATTAATTACAATACATCTACAGTGCAGCAGCTGCAGCGGGGCGCGTTTTCTGCAGGCGCGTGAACTTTCGCGGAAAATGGCTTGATCATTTGGTACACCTCGATACCGAATAGCAATTCTATCAATTTCATCCGATATCGCTTGTCGACGCTCACGCTACTAATAGATGCGATGAAATCGGTTGTTGCGTAACAGGTCTGGGCATTATCCAAATAAATTATTTGGAAAATAATCGTGAAGATAATACAGACTGCATTTATGACCAAAATGGATAGTTGCAATTTAAAACAGTGGACAAATTAAAAAAATTTAAGAATATCAATGTATTAGTTGCAATTTAAAACAGTGGACTTTAAAAAATTTAAGAATATCGATGTATTAGTTGCAGCTTATAAACATTATTAAAGAATGAAAGAAATTGTTACTTGGCCCTTGTTTGTTGCAAACAATTTTTATTTTGCATAAAGTTCCGCAGTCTATACACACATTATCCTATTTAGTTTATTTGAACAGCCAAATAGATTTCCTAAAATTATTTCATAATTATATTTGAAAGTGAATGCAGCTTGAACTACAAAAATCAGAGGTGAAATTATTTATTATTGTATTTTAACAATGTAATTGAAATAAAAAATTATTCAAATAAAATGAATAGAATAGTATTTGAAAATAATTCATTTAATTTTAACGTCAAATGAAAATAAATTTGTTATGTTATTTGTAAAATACAAATAATAAAATAATTCATTATTTCAAATAATTATTTCTTATCTTATTTTAGATAAAATGTGCCCAACCCTGTCACGCAATAACCGCTCGACCAATTACGATAATGGAGATACTGGACTTGCACAGAGACATCGTTGAGCATCGAATGCGTTTACTTAATTGTTACAAGTACTCGCTGTTCCATTTTCCACGCCACGCGTTACCTGATATTTATTAAATATTTTCTTGTTTCTGATAAACGTAAACGAAGATGAAGCATCGACACAATTAATTGTCGATCGTTCCATGAGATGATTACTTTGCTTCTTATTGGGAGAACTATGTACATTTTTTGCAATTTTGTTTCTGTAAATGAATGGACAAGAATTGATACTTGAATCTATCAAATACAAATAAATTTATACGAATAAACTTAAATATAAATAATAAGTTTTTTGTTGCATCAGTTGTACAAAAATTGAATAGTTTAAGCCTAAAAACTAAATGTATTAGGTTTTTGCTTATGAAATGTCCGATTTTAGAATGCAACTCTTATAAAACGTTTCGATCGAAAAATGCTATTATAATCTATAGGTTCATTGTTACTTCTACTTTTACTGTTAGTTCTAGATTTGTTTATTTCACAATTAATACAATTATAAACATGCTTCCATAAGAAATGATTTAATAAATATCTTTATTAGAGCACATGTTATAATAAGAACCACGCAAAGTCTAAATAAATTAATTCTTGTCATTTTTATAGGCAACCACGTGCCATGTTCAAGTTTAATTTAGATCTGTAATTATACTTTTAAACAAAGTTTATTTCAACGTCAACCAACGCGACCGTCGTGTATTCCTTTTATATGTTTGGAAAAATAACTTATTGACGATGGCATTATGTGATTTTTGGTGAAAATGTGGTGATTAATTAACGTACTAGTCGATGATGGCAAGAAAGAACTACAAAATCAAGATAACAATCTTGTAAATGAGAAACGTGAATGGCCATAGTATCTTGTCTTTACCATAATACATTCAAGAAACTTAAAATTTGTAGATAGAATACATTGGGTACAAAATTGCGTTTGTTTAATGTCACTGCTAAAAAGCAACAACCTAATGTTTATACATTTGAAAAATACGTAACTGAAAACACACTGAAGCACACTAGTTTCACGTTTCTAGCAAAATATTCAATTCTTTGAATAGTAGGAATTTCATGGCTATTTACCTACTCAGTTACTCAAATAATTGACACTTTAGATCAGAATAAGTTTTTTATAAATGGGCCAAACGACTTCAATTTCCCTGTAAGGCTAGGATTGAAAAATTAGTCAAAATTGATTCTTTTTCATCTGGACCAATAACGAAAATTTGAAAAATGTGTTTGTAGACTCCTATGGATTCTATACATTCTGAAAATTCCATTGAAATTGGTTAATTGATTTACGAGTTATATCGTTCAGAACTCGTAAACCAGTTAACCAATTTCGATGAAATTTGCAGCATGCATATAACTCATATGCGTCTACAAACACATTTTTCACAATTCTGACCAAATGCATTTTTTCAACTAGTTTATTGAACATCATTTACTAAACTAATCCTTTTAGACTTGCAGAGAAATTGAGGCGTTCAGTATCAAAACCAGCCCAATCCATTTTTATAAATTTTATAGGGGAGACAAAAAACATTTCACTCTCTGACCATTTAATTTTTCCAAAAGAATTTATTTTCGTTTGGACAACCTTTGGTGTACGATTCCAAATCTTTTTTAAATTAGCAGTACTGTCTAATTATTTATGAACAAAAATAATTTGGATCGAGCTGGTTTTTGAAAAAACGTGGGTCTTTTATTCATCCTCCCTTTCAAATTTCATTTAAATTCATGTGGTATCTCAATTTTATGCCACTTATTAGCCTGTAAAATGAAGAGTGTGAATTGATTAATCAATTTATCATAATAATGTTGATAAATCAATTATAATACATTTTATTGTTATTCTGAATATTCAGTGATAATAAAGAAAATACCTAAATAAATCGACAAAAATTACAGGAAAAATCTCTAAAAAAAATTATTAGTATACTACTGGTGGTATACAGGGTGTCCCAAAACGATAGCGTTAGCCGGAAATGGGAGGTTCCTTGGGTCATTTGAAGCGACATTTTCCAAAGCAAAAATGGCGTCCGCGGCTTTGTTTAGGAGTTATTAACGAAAAACACAGACCAATCAGAGCGCGAGCTAGACGCCCGCTGCTTGCGGTATCGCAACAAACAAGAGTTTCTTGAGTATCTCCGATTTCGATGAGCTTTGGATATGTTGTCAAGACCATGATTCTGAATAACATTTCCCTTTAGACTTTTTGCCTATCGGCTTTAATGGAAGCATGGATTAAGCTGGGTTTGAAATAAAAACGGTTTTCGACGGGATTGAGCTGGATTCGTTCCAAATTTGTAGCATGATAGTATCGACTGTCAGGTCCGGTGGTCCAACCATTAACGATAATTGATAATCAATTGATGAATCCTTGAATCTAATATTTTTGAATAACATTTAATAATAATCTATCATAGTGTTGCGCAGGGTAATAGAATTCTAATACTATAATTAATAATAATATTAATAATCTATCGTATGTTATACCATATTACGAGCGATAGAATTCAGTAGAATTCACCAGAGACGATCCGAAGTATAATAAGAATACAATTAGAGAAGCAAAGAATCCGTAGACCATATTCAGCACAAAATTATAGAAGATAGTCTAGAAGAAACAAAACCTCGACAGAATTAAGAACGCACAAGGGACGAAAGATAGACAAGGAGAACTATGTGGGAGAACACAAAGAACAATGAGATCCAGCCAAGGGAAAACGACGTAGGATTGAAATCTGACCAAAATGCAGACAACAACATTAATAGGAAACCAATTACGAAGAAAAAGACGTACCGTTCCTACGAAGATAAAGCTTAGGGCAAAGAACGAACAAAACTATAAAAGGCTCCTCACCAGGAGCAGTCAGTTCAGTTCGGTTCAGAAAATCGTTCAATCAATTCAATCATTTATTCATTAAGTCGTTTTATAGTTAGTACAGTTAGTACAGTGCAATCGTTCAATTAATTCACCCAGTTATTCATTGAGTCAAATCAATCGTTTTATCGTTAGTGCAGTTCAATCGTTAGACGGCGTGTATATCCGCTGGATTAAAACATCATCGACTAAACGGTAATTACTAACAATTAATTATTAAAATCCCAATAACACAATGTATCCGGAATTTCTTGTTTAAAATATAATATTGTTTCTTTCACCATTAAATCAATTGTCAACTCATTTTGAATGCCTAACTTCGATCTATACACAATAAATCCACAACCAGAGCCAATTGTTCCTGAGAGTTCCTCAATTACCCGAACCGAAGCCGGTGAATGCAGGTGGGTTCGAAACTGCGTTTTATCCTTTATCTAAATCTTTTGATAGACACAATATAAAGTAAAATTATACCTGGGACGTAACACGACCAAGAACTATCAAATTAAAAAAAAAAACTTGAAAATTCATGGACTGAATTGGTTTTGATACTAAACGCCTCAATTGTAGTCGTTTGCCCAATTTATAAAAAAAGTTATCCTAACCTAAAGCGTGTGTGTGTGATTTGTGATGCCAGTAACTGTATTTCCTTGCTAATTTTGCAATTCAAGAGGAAAAACGGTCTGTAAAAAGAAATCGTGGGGAAGGTGTCGAGTCCTTTTTCGTTCTCTTTTTTTGTAATAAAAAAGAGAATAAAGACGCGGCCGTATTCTAGAGGGATGCAGCCACTTGAAATTCAATTCACCGATGTCGTAAGAAGGGAGGCGAGACGGGAGAAGCTATTGTAACACTATAACAGCCCCCATGCTTTGCTTACAAAGCACCAGGGACTAACAATGCATTAAGTGCGCAATCACATCCATCTCATCCGATA
The DNA here is from genome assembly GCA_028455795.1 of Lasioglossum marginatum. NCBI lineage: Eukaryota > Metazoa > Arthropoda > Insecta > Hymenoptera > Halictidae > Lasioglossum > Lasioglossum marginatum. The sequence goes on from CM052274.1 coordinate 3,168,478, forward strand.
CTATTTGCCCTTTGCGCGTAAGTGTCCGGTGCCTGAATTAACAAAGAATAGCGTTTCATCCGTTTACCGCTAAGTGAAGTTTATTGCCGGCACGTGGTTCTGTCACACGCCGGCGTTCGTGCGGAAAATCAATCGATTTGTTTCTCGTTATCTAGTGGGTTTACAATGATGTTTAACCAATCTAATAAAGCAGATAATCTACGACTAATTTCTTCAAGAAATGTCGGCTCGACAGCGAGTTTCTTTGTGGTTCTTTATCACCGGGATCATTTTTGTTGTCGTTAATGCATTGAATTGTCTCTTACAGTGGCCGGAATTAATATTCGGACATTAATTTAAAATAATATTAATTTAAAACAGTGCATTTTGAACAAAGGGGAGAACATTATACAAAACAGTATTAAAAAATTGTGCAAATCTTTACCAAACCGAATGACTGAAGTCATTAAATGTAAAGGAGATCCTACAAAATATTGAGCATTGATTTTGATTGATTAATTGTGTTATATTTCAAGTTTTTCGTTCTTTACTTCTTCGAATAACAACTACTTCTTCAACCCCTTGCCGTATTTTGACGAGTCAGACTCGTTATGAAGATTTTAACAAATATGAATTTTCATCTTTTTAGAGGAAATAAAACTTGATTCGTTCGTAATCGATATGTAAGCATTCAAATAAATGTAGCCATACAAAAAATATAAATTTTATTTTCTCTCCTACGACATTTTTGTGCATAAAGATGGTCTAATCACTGTAACTGTGATATAAAAGGCACGGCAATGGGGTTGAATAAAAATAGCTAGGTTAATCAATGTTTAATAAACAGAAGTTACATTAATTTCGAAGTGTGCTGTCTTTTTGTTCCGGAGTGTATCATACAGGCCAGTTTAAAAAATATAATTTCGAGAGAAACATGCGCATTGTACAATAAATAATAAGAACAATTGATCTAAAAAGAAGGACACTTGTATTTCAAGACTATCTGTGTACATCCTCGGAAAGTCTAGTTTCATACAGTGGCCGGAATTAATATTCGGACGCTCTAAAAAACACGATAACTTTTTTAATATTGTACTATGCGATTTGAACTTTTTTCGGGGAGCTAGAGCAATTAGTTTACTATAGGATGTGAAAAGAAATTTTTTCAAAAATTGCAATTGATCGGAATTGTAGAAAAAATCCTAAAAGTTGCGTTTTACAATCTTTTTATGTGGGACTATATTGAAACTTTAAATAATATGTTTTGTAAATCAGTGTGAATTAAACATATCCTAAAAATTTCGTCAAAATCGGTCGACGTTGCAATGATCTACAAACGTTTAAAGATGGTAAAAATTGCAGATTTTCACGATTTTCGGCCTCTGACTGCAATAAATCTAAGGATTCTTACATCTTTCAATGTCGTTTTTTCCCGCAGCAACCGATTTTGACGAAACTTTTACAGTGCATATAATTGACACAAGTCTACAAAACGTATTTTTTAAATTTTCAATATAGGCCCACATAACAAAGTTGTAAAATGCAACTTTTAGTATTTTTTTCTACAATTCCACGGCGCGGCGTCTCAGTCGCTCGCTCGCAGGGAACTGTCAAACTGTCAATCCCGTATTTTTAACGAAACTATAACGTAACGCACTTTTGTTAACAAAACCTTAACGCAACGCATAAATCGTGTAAAAATCTACAGGAAATGATATATAGCATGTTAAAAAAAGATTTTTTCCGCGCGTAAGTAACGGAGAAACCACATTTTCTTGAAATTCTACAAGTTTAACGAATTTTCTCGACGTTAAAAAACGTTCGTACCATAATCTCCCTATTTTTCCCATATTCTACAAAGTTTCAGCTTCAATATAAAAAAAATTTCATCGCTCTATCTTATTTCTATCGAAAGTTCTTTGATTTTGAAATAAATTTCGTCCGAATTGCCCACTGTGCGGCGTCTCAGTCGCTCGCTCGCAGAGGACTGTCAAACTGTCAACCCCGTATTTTTAACGAAACTATAACGTAACGCACTTTTGTTAACAAAACCTTAACGCAACGCATAAATCGTGAAAAAATCTACGGGAAATGATATATAGCATGTTAAAAAAAAATTTTTTCCGCGCGTAAGTAACGGAGAAACCACATTTTCTTGAAATTCTACAAGTTTAACGAATTTTCTTGATGTTAAAAAACGTTCTACCATAATCTCTCTATTTCCCCCATATTCTACAAAGTTTCAGCTTCAATTTAAAAAAATCTCATCGCTCTATCTTATTTCTATCGAAAGTTCTTTGATTTTGAAACAAATTTCGTCCGAATTGCCCACTGTGCGGCGTCTCAGTCGCTCGCTCGCAGGGGACTGTCAAACTGTCAATCCCGTATTTTTAACGAAACTATAACGTAACGCACTTTTGTTAACAAAACCTTAACGCAACGCATAAATCGGTAAAACGCAGTCATCCACACGGTGGTATAAACATTCTTACAAACACATTCTTATACTATTGCAATTTTTGAAAAAATTTCATTTGACATCCAGTAGTAAACTAATTGTTCTAGCTTCCAAAAAAAGTTCAAATCGTATATTACGATATCAAAAAAGTTATCGTTTTTTAGTGTCGAATAATGCAAATTACACCTCGTAAACGAAAAAATAGAACTTCTGAGGGAGGCTATCTCTATATAGCGTCTATATAATGCCCTAGATCGATCTTTTATCTAGCGTTTTCGACTACTGAAAAATCCCATTTTTGTATTATCGAGAAATGAGAACGCGCACCAGTGCAATCAGAAAAAGGAGTCTGTCCCCTTAAATAACGATTTGCGAATACTAATTTCAACAGACGTGCAGCTTAATTCATTGGACATGTCACCCTAGTCGTTCGAACGTGTAAACGAATTTTTAGTGAAAGAGAAAGGTGATTGAGTAATTACCGTCTGGGAATGCGTCCCGCATTTTCAGGTAACTCGTTGTCAACCGAATGATGCTGGCCTTGTCCAGTTGCGTAGTGATGGGCATCGGAAGAGGTAACAACATCGCGAGTTGCAAAAATTGGTGGTTCTCCCTCTCGCGCCGCCATCGTGCCGCGTTCTTGCTTTTCTCCTTCATCACGACTTCCTGGGGACCGGATGCACCGAGGATCGAATTGTTGTTGAGGCGATGGGTGTCCGTGCTCAGATCTAGGGTGTCTGATTCGGATAGGCTGCTGCCTGGAAGAAAAATCGAAGAAAAACGATTAAAAGAATGTTCAAATCTACGATCTATCAATGTAGAATTCTTTTGATATGCATCTTTTCATTTGACCGTAGGTGAAAGGAAGAGGCAGAAGGTTAAGAAGTGTTTTACAGCAACACAAGAACTCGCTAATTGCACCTTCGCAGTTTTCAGGTTGGGAATCTGTGAAAGTAGGACGGGGTTCTGACACGTTATCAACTTGCAATAACAAACATTTGCGGTATTTATATAATTCTTCTCTTTGAAACAGGGATTCATACCGGTATAATACCGGTATAATACCGGTATACAAAATAACCGGTATTACCCCAATAACCTTTATAGAAACCGAAATACCGGTATGACGTCATACCGGTA
>CM052274.1:3172154-3204384 GCA_028455795.1 Lasioglossum marginatum
AGCCTTTTCAGGTCAGAAATAAATTAAAATCGTACTAAATTCTGTGATGTTTTATATGCTAGGATTTTTCGAAAATTTTCGAAGGCCATAATTGCATAAAGATCCGCAGTCTACTGATTATCATCTACATTCTACATCTACGGTTACGGAGTGGAGCGTACCGGACGAGTAAAATTAAAATACGATTCGCGTGATTGTCTCGCAATAAATTGAACAGACAACGTTGCTAATATAGCAATCGATGGAGCATCGGCCATGATACAGAGCGGAGGCCGTAACGACGTCGAAGCTCATCGTTATAAGAACCGAAAGCAAAGGGAGCAAACCGTCATTAAAACGCCGGCAAGAGAGCAACCTAACGACGTAGCTACCCATCTACCGAGTCTTCTCACGGATGGAAATTCGCTTGAATAATGCATTTTTTTCCTGCTCCGTCGTCCGAACCAACGATTCTGCGACTCGTGCAATCTTCCAACGAAGAGGAAAGGCAGGTTGCTCAATTTAAAAAAAGAAACGAAAGTGTAGATATTCCCCGCGAAGAAAAACAGTATAAAAATACGAAGCGTTGCGCAAAGATACTAGCATACATCGTTCGAGTTAATTGGGTGATTAGCGCGAGAAGAACTGAGAGTTTCTCTTTAATGCTGGTCTATGAAAAGATGCAATGCGCGCGTGGCGGCGGCAAGAATGGAAACGGAACAAAAAGGAGAACCGTGTGCAAGCCTCGTGGTATATTGCCACGGTACCCAGAACTTCAACAGAGAGCCGTTAATATGCGTGGCGTTGTAGGAATAACTCGGTTACACCTATTTTCTATATTCCAAGAACGAGCGTTTAAAAACCGTTTGTTTCTTCCGCGGTGCAAAGGAGAACCGTGAAAGTTCCACAACGTTTCGCGACTGCGGAACGAACAGGTCCGAGGAAACCTTATGAGAGTCGGTGGGGCGCAATATTTTCAATCGTCGACAAAATTGTCAAACTAAATTTACACATACAACTGTCTCGTCCGATCGTGATCACCGTCGACGCGAACAACACACATCGAATTGCCGCATGGGTACGAGAACGATCAATTGTGATTCGGGATTGAAAAATGTCAGTACCTTTCTGAGTTTGTTTGAGCCTCCAGCTACCGACGTAAGGATCACCCGCTAATATGCTACGACCATGATTCTCAACCATGGGCGCCATCTTTAATCTGTCGGTTGATCGCGCGCGAATTCGATCCAGCGGATGACACAATTATCATAGAAGAACCGCTGTCGATGATGACACTTGGAGAAAAATACACTTATAGAGGATACACCGTTTAATCACAACATGTCCGCGATCACGTGCCCGCGCGAACACCGTCGGAAGCTTTCGCGAAGCTTTTACGAACACTCTTTACCGATCCCGTGCACATACGCCATTCGTTCGGGATCACCGCGAAACAACCAGGCCGGTTGGCGACTTGTAGCACGACGGTAAAAGAGGGAAGGAAATAGAGAAGGAAAAGAACATGTAATCTCCGAATTTCGATTCCTGTCACGACCTTGAGTCCGGACCAAGTGAACCTTGACGGTAGTGCGCGGTCCAGTGTCCGGTGTCTGTCGCACTTAAATTAGGACTAGTGCACGGCGTTCGGTACTCTTCGGGTTCTATCTGGTGCCGGGTTTGGTCCTTGTTCCCTATCTGGCGGCGTGTCTCTCCTCCTACTGCTGTTCCTTCGCTCCCATCTCATCCCCGATGCTGTTTCCCGATGGGGTAGGTAAGCCGTGAGGTACCACCCTTATTTTAAGCTCCACCCTTGGAGCAGGATCAGTCGAAAGACCCCTCTGCACACGCACGTGCAAACCTTCCATGTCTGGGTTCCTCGTTTCCGACGAGCGACGCGAAAGAAAGAGAAGGAGGGCTGTAGATAGACAGGGAATGGGGCTGCTGAGAGCGAGAAAGAAGTTTAGCAGCGAACAGAGACGGAGAGTGACGATCACGCTCGCTTAGGCTAGCTGGGGAAACCCCAAGTGATTCGAATGACGGTCGTGCCGGACGGTCGTGCACACCGTGCCAGCTCGACGGGTGGTCAAATCGAAAGCAAAAGCGATTGCTGGTGGCTCTACTGTTCCGGTGACGAGCCACCAGGATTATTGTGCTATAGTCTTTCCCTTTCTCTCTCTCTCTACCTCTTTTTCTCTCTTTCTCTCTCTCTCTCTCTCTACCTCTTTTCTCTCTTTCTCTCTCTATCGCCCTTTATACTGGCCTTCGCGACCAGTTAGTTTACCGCCGCATGGCCAATGGCACTGGCTCTCGAACCCTGGGAATTTTCGAACTCCTCGGAACTAGGAACTCGGAACTAGGAACTACGACCCTCGAAACTTCGTTCTCGCTGGCCACCAGCGGGGTTCACGGGCTAGTAATTGCCGAAAGGGTTGTTCTCATTACGCAACACGATTTATTACCCGGTCGACAGCGATCGTGTTCCTCGGAAGCTTTCCGAAGACCAGATTGTACTTTCATTGTCTCGTCGTCGCGACGCTGAATTCTCGATCTTCTTCTTGCACCGCGTTTTTCGAGAACCATTTTGCAAACCAAGAAAATACCGCGTTCTACATCACGATTCAACATCACCTTTGTCGAGTTTGACTTGACATCAGAGAAAGACAATGTAAATGAAACTGGTTTTTAAATGTATTTGGTTCTTCCATTATTTATCTAATTGTCTTATTTTTTAGTTTAACCCTCATCCGTCCCTCATTTCGCGAACTGGATCTGTCCCTCGGTGTCAAATTGACACAGTGATAAAAAATATCGATAAAATAACAAGTCAAACAGTTACTTTTCGATGTTTTTTTCATTCAAATTGATGAGTTAACATTTATATCTTACGTTTTTGCGGTTACATGTTCCGCATTAAAAGAATAAAAGTCACCAAGGAGGAAGGGAAATTACCTACAAATAACAGAACAGTATAACTTATTTCGGGAAAACTGTATCAGATTGACACGAGGGACGGATGAGGGTTAAAACAAATATAAGTTCCACAAATATAAATTACAACAAAGTTCGAGAGCTATATTTAATATAATTAGTAAACAAAATTGTTTAAAATAAAAGTAGCGGTCAAGAAACTCTCCTTTGAAATAAATTGCAAATAAATCACTTAAAATAGTAGGGAGTTGTTGGCAATAAAATTGAAAAATAATTCGGAGTGCGCAGGGTTAAGCCGACAAATAAATTCGTCATTCTCATAATTATTCGGGTACCAGAATAGTTTAAACATTTGTAGCTCATTGCAACGTCGACCGATTTTGACGAAATTTTTAGAATATGTTTAATTCGCACAGATCTACAAAACGTATTTTTTAACCTTTTGCACTCGGTTATCCCCTCTGAGGCACCACTAAAAATTGCTGTACCATTATTCAAAATATTGTTTACATTATTAAATATATCGGTATCTAATCAATTATTAAACATTTAGGTATTGTATGAGGTATTATACCAATTTCGTATCCATAAAATTTCAAAAATCATAGGGATGGAAATATTCCAGATCGGAAGAAATGTTTAATATTCCAGTTAAAATAGCTCCGAGTGCAAAGGATTAAACTTTCAATATAGGCCGACATAAAAAAATTGTAAAATGCAACTTTTAGTATTTTACCACGTTTTTATTAGCTCGCTTTCTTGTCTGTCTGTCTATCTGTCTGTTCGGTACAAATTTTGCAATTGATTTTAAACTAACTTCCCGATGAGCTAGAGACTTGAAATTTTAAACATAGCTCAGAACTGGATGACAATGCAATATTTAAAAAAAAATTTTAAAAAGCCTATGCGTTTAGGAGATATAAACTATTAAAAATTTAACCGTTACACCTCCGCGCGACGATCGGTAGTACCCACTCTGACTCATCCCCACTCCACTGACACGCTTCGCACCGAAGGAGCTTAGTGTGCGTTCGAACTCCGTGCTGTGTTTACAAAGTTATTACGTATTATTATACTATAATGTTTGTTTACCAAGCGAAAGAACAGTTACACCGAAATTCTCCGTCGGACCTTTATCTCTTTGACATTTTACCACGGCGTTTGTTACCACGTTTTTTTTTCGATATGACGCATTGTAATACCGTCTGAAATTTACTACATGTCTTTGTTATAATCTCATCAAAATGTTCAAAACCGATTGTAAAATTTCACAGATACAAGACTAAACAGCAGAAAATAATTATTTGAATAAAAATAAATTTTTTTAAAAAATACCACGTTTTTAAAACGGACTGAAAAGTATAAAATAAATTTTTAAAAAACACCACGTTTAAAAAACGGACTAAAAAGTATAAAATAATTTTTTCTAGCTCCGTACAGATTCCTAACCCTGTACAGATAGTCCTGAAAATTTGTGATTGTGAATTTTTAATAGCTATGAAAATACTTGTAAGATTTAAAACGAAAAACGTGGGACGCAAGACTTGAGTGAACTATTCATGCATCAATTATCTATTGTATGCGCCCCACGTTTTTCGTTTTAAATTCCACAGGTATTTTCATAGCTATTAAAAATTCACAATCACAAATTTTCAGGACTATCTGTACGGGGTTAGGAATCTGTATGGGGCTAGAAAAAATTATTTTATACTTTTTAGTCCGTTTTCTAAACGTGGTGTTTTTAAAAAATTTATTTTATACTTTTCAGTCCGTTTTAAAAACGTGGTATTTTTTAAAAATTTATTTTTATTTAAATATTTTCTACAATTCCGATCTATTGCAATTTTTGAAAAAATTTCTTTTCACATCCTTTGGGGGGGGTAAGCTAATTTTTCTAACTTCCCGAAAAAGTTCAAATCCGAATATTAATTCCGGCGACTGTATATCAAATAGTTATTCTGAAAAAAATTCTTAAAAATAAATCAGTTGCTTTCGCTGCCGTTACACGAGAAGCCTCCCTTAGGAGTCAACTGCGCGAGAAAACCTCGACGAATTCTTGCAAGTGACAGGTTGTAACCTGCCGTTTACGACAGGACTTTATAACCACCTTGCTGCATACCTTTTTGGCCGGGGAGCAAAGTGCATGCCGAAATGGGAAACATGTGTTGGCAACATGTCCCGGCGGGAAGGAAGGAAGGACGGAAGGAACTGAGGAACGAAGGAAAGAACCTGCCGTTCCCAAGGTGCATCCCCGATGGACAATGTCCACGACCTTTACCGTGGAACACGTGTTTCTCTGCTCCCAGCGTTACCTTGTTAAACACCTTCTGTACGCCCTGGCTCGGGTCGACAGGTAGAAAAGCATCTAATACGAAACATGTGTTTCTACTTTCCGGTCTCTCGTCATCCCCGCACCTTTCTAGGGCTAAGACGCGTCGTAACGGTCTCGGGTCTCGCCGAGAAGGTTTACTTGCGGGCCCACGTGCGACCGTGGTGGCACCTTTGTCAGGCCGAGATTATCCAGATGTCCAGAAAAACCAGCCGAACAGACCGGGAACTTATAATTCCAGGTCATCGAGTTTTTGCGAATTTTTTCTCGGCTATTTCGGCGGCAACTCTTGAACGCCCACGGTGCCCAGAATATTTGCGCGGTGTTTTTTTCACCATGTAAATATTTACTGTACACGTTAACTGTATACTTGTATATTAAATCTAAACCTACCGCCATCGGTCGAATGACCGGTTTTAGATTTGTTATTTTACAATTATCGAAATTCTAAAGGTGTTTTCGAGGGAATTGATTTAATACATTTTTTGATTCCAGTATATATTATTATACAAATCGCACGAGATATAAATAAATTTAATCTTGTTAGTTTTATAATACAATGCACATCAGTTTTGCACAACTACTTTTGACAGTAGGTAGGTTTAGTGTTAATCGTATACGACTGGTATACGTTGTTTTGTAAAAATGATGGGGCTGATGCTTGATGAAGAAATCTATTTAATAATTACTGGACTGCGGATTGTTATGCAAAATAAAAATTTTCTGCATCAATTTTAAGAAACAAGAACCGAGGGAAAAGAGTTCTTTCCTTCTTTAATAATTTTAGGGAGCTGAAAATAATACATTGCTGTACCTAAATTCTCTTCACCTGTAAACTTCTTTAAATTGGACTTACCCATTTCTGTTATTAATGCATAAAATCCGCAGTCTAATAATTACTAACCGCAGTAGCATCTTTGTAATTTCAATAATTGTAAAATAAGGAACGGGAAGCAGATTACTGGACCGGTCCGATTACTGTTAAGATGTTCGCTATTTGACATTAATATTCTACCCATTGTTATTTAAAATTGCAACTTGTAAATTACTGATTTTTTTATCATTTATAAATATTTCGTGAAACGTGTGCGTTGTCTTTAAGATATTATAGCACGTGAACGTGAATTACTTAATTTATTTATTGATGCCGTAAACCATGTTTGGTTTACATGGCATACAGTATAATACTTCTCAAAAAAATAATGAAGTATATAACGTAAATAATATAAAGTTAAATATTTTTTAATATAAACGGTAGACGCTAAATCCTAATCTTACATTTTTTGAGGAAGTTAAAGATAAACATTAGCGCTGTAATGTCTCGTACGACATGAACGCGAATACTAAAAATTGTTTAACACAACGATAAAAGCGCGAGCACATCGACATTAAATTATTTCTGAAGTATTGCTATATTGCAGTCTAGTTTACATTACCTGAATTGTGAAATTTCACAAGTGTAAAATACTGTCTACCAAACATTTAAAACAGTTCGAACAATTCAGCAGGGTTACAAACAATGAAAATGGGCGGTATATTAATTTTAATGTTCACAAAGCAGATTCCATTGTTTATACAATAACTATAAAAATATTATACAGGATAAAATACACAGTAGCGTCGTTTGCACTTTACAGTATTGAAAATAAGTTAATATCGTTGTTTAGACGACAGAATATTTCGAAGAAGAAGGAAAACTTTTACATGATACAAAGCAAGGAAGAAATTTTGAGCTTGCTTCTGTTTCTTGGAGTTGATGCAAACGATTTCTATTTTGCATAAACTTCCGCGGTCTAGTTATAACATAACTAAAGGAACAAGTTTTTTGAATCGTTCCTTATGTGTGGATGCATCTCTACAATTTCAATAATATAAAAATATTAGAACCTGTCATTTTAGCGAAAAATTGCTGTACCATTATTGAAAATATTGTTCACATTATTAAATATGTAGGTATCTAATCAATTACTAAACAGTTAGGTATTGTATGAGGTATTATGTTTCATTTTCGAGTTAAAATTGCTTCGAGTTTGTTTTTCGTCGAGTGTGACTCGACATCAGAGAAAGAAAACTGTAAACGAACCAGGTTTTGTGTGTATTTGGTTCTTCCTTTATTTAATTTCTTATTTTTTAGTTAAAAACAAATATAAATTACAACAAAGTTCGAGAGCTATATTTAATATAATTAGTATATTTAAAATTGTTTAAAATAAGTAGCACTCAAGGAACTGTCCTTTGAAGTAAATTTCAAATAGAACGCTTAAAATAGCAGGGAATTGTTGGCAATAAAATTAAAAAATAATTCGGAGTGTAAAAGGTTAATATCAAGGACAACATGATATTTAGCACGTATTTAACCGTTTTAATAAAGAGAAATATGTACGAGAAACGTACGATTTTTTTCTGACTTCGTTCGTTCAGAGCACGCTATTATATACTATTACGAATATAATCGATATCCGCGATAAGTAATCAGTGAGGGGGTTGGAGGGAGACGATCCAATTTATACTCGTCGGTGCCTGAATCCGATGTCCAATTAACGGATCTTTCTTCTAATCTCGTTGATTCACGTGGAACGCCTCGAACATTCTGATTCTACTCGTTTGAATTTCTCCGGCCTTCGTTGGCCGACGTGTTTCAAAGAGGAAAAGTAAAGACACGATAATCAAAATCTAATATTATTGACACGTTCATGTTGTCGGACCAAATTATATCAGCTGGCAAATATTGTTATGGAAATGTAAGATAAAACAATCTCGCATTCTCTTCCGCATTTCGTAATACGTATTCTTTTTCAAACAAATAAACTTTACAGTGATCTTTGATACATATATCGAAACAGCACCGGAATTTTTCGGTGAAGAAATATTTCTTAAATCAGCTTTTGTAAATTATACAAATCGTTGACGCATTCGATATCGATAACGTTGATTACGCCATGTTAAGATATTTATTAGTAAGTTGCGAATGTTCCGTGTTATGTAAAATTCATTTATTGATCGTGGATTAGATAAGCAAAAGAGACGTATACGTTCGTGACGGAGCTTCAGAAAATACGAATGTTTGTGCCGACGAATACATCCACATAAAAATCACGTTATTGTTAGGTGAATGTAAAAATCATTTGTATATACGCACATAGTCTCATGTGCCTTTAAGCTGTAAAATATTTGGGTCCCATGGAAATCACCGACACAAATTTCCCCGACACGGTTTTCACCGACAACATTTCACCGACTCCAGATTTGACCGACAACGCCTTTAACCGAAAACGACTTTAATCGACAACGATTTTGACCGACAACGAATTTGGCCGACCACGAATTTGTCCGGCAACGATTTTGACCGGCAACGACTTTAGTCGACGACAGTATTATGTTACTGTTGGTTATTACTGTCGTCGGCTAAAATCGTTGCCGGACAAATTCGTTGTCGATCAAATTCGTTGTCGATCAAAGTCGTTTTCGGTTAAAGGTGTTGTCGGCCAAAGTTATTGTCGGTCAAATCTGGAGTCGGTGAAATGTCGTCGATGAAAACCGGGGAAATTTGTGTCGGTGATTTCCATGGGACCCAAAATATTTATCCCCGCTTCACGCTCGGTCTTTGGTCGGGCGATGTTGAAACAGACTTGTATTTTACCAAACATCGCTGTTTTCTTTCTCGGAAACAAGCATTGCAAAACTAAGACAACATCACATTTTATTTACTGTGCTCGTGGTTTTGAAATTTTATTACAACTCATTTGTTAGAATAAAAATATTGTATACACAGGGTGCCCATCCGGTCGCACCGATTTTTGAGGCATTAGCCCAATCTGCCAGGAGATATTTCGATTGAAAGTTATTCAGTATTCTGATAAGCATAAAGTGCGATAATATAAAAATTCCGAACAATTCTTTTATTCAATAAAAAACTGAGGTCACCTTGACTTGTCTAAATAGCACTTTGTATTTTTAATTTCATATTGTTATAGCCGATGGAAAAACAAATTCAGTGCACTACTGATTTTGATTGATTAATTGTGTTATATTTAGACTGCGGATCTTTATGCATTTATAACAAACTTGATTAGACGAAATTCGAAATTGTTGGAAAATTTAGGAAAACGAAGATGTCAATATATGACTTCTCCTCTATTAAAATTATTAAGGGAAGAAATAACATTTAATTCAGTTTCCATTTCTTGCAATCGATGCAGACAATTTTCTATTTTGCATAAAGATTCGTAGTCTAGTAATGATTATAGCGTGGCCCCTAATGATCTTGACCCTATACACAATGTATAAAAAGCTCTTTCTTCAAATACTCGTCACAAATATGACAAAATTAGATATGCATTTAATTGTAAATTGTTTGATTTTAAGATTGAAACGCACAGCATTAAGAAACCGTCCTTCGATATGCGAGTAGATCAAGATCAGAATTTTTAACCAGTTAACTGTGATTGACCAGTATACTCGTCATGGAGAAATAGTAGCATTTCGTGTCATGACGAGTATACTCGTCTATTTAAATTGTAATTCTAGCGAAAACTAAAATATATTCGTAAACTATATGTTTAGAATATTTGGAGGTCAAGACGAAATAAAACGAACAAATAAAAAGTATAAATAATTTGAGATGGATTCACAGCTTGATTTTCGCGACACATATACAGTGGCCGGAATTAATATTCGGACGCTCTAAAAAAGACGATAACTTGTTGAAGTGAAACTTCTTTGCTGAGGGGGCTACAATTTTCCAGCGTTACGAATTCAAGCGTTACGAAAATTCCGATCACATGAAAATAAAATAAAGCAAAATAAAGTAAAATAAAGTAAAATAAAGTAAAATAAAATTTTTTCTCATTCGAGATCATACCCGCATCCTTGCTATTCTCATTTACTATCTCTTGTTCAATAAAAAAATACTAATAATTTATCTCTATCTATACCTCATAAGCAAGATGTTTCACTTCTGCCGCGCGTGGACTCCACGCACACGATTTTCTTTAACACTAGGTTTACGGGACCCGTCAAGATGACGGGTTCTAATATTCTTAATTTGCAATTATTAAGATTGTAAAGATGGTTCCCTGAGGAATTATTTAGCAAATTTATTTCTTTTGGTATATATTATTGGAAAAATGGCCAAAAATTTGTATAGACACATGCTTGTTATGTTTATAAAATAATGTGAAATAGGTATTTCTAGTGTTAATATAAACGTAAACCTAGTGTTAATATTGTACTATACGATTGGAACCTTTTTGGGAAGTTAGAGCAATTAGTTTACTACAGGATGTGAAAAGAAATTTTTCTCAAAAATTGCAGTAGATCGGAATTGTAGAGAAAATACTAAAGGTTGCATTTTACAATTTTTTTATGTGAGCCTATATTGAAAATTTAAAGAAATACACATAAAAAAATTGTAAAATGCAACTTTTAGTATTTTTTCTACAATTCCGATCTATTGCGATCGTATAGTACAATATTAAAATAGTACGTATAGTAAAGTAAAGTAAAATATAATAAAGTATAGTAAAATATAATAAAGTTATCGTTTTTTTTAGAGTGTCCGAATATTAATTCCGGCCACTGTAGGTGCGCGCTCTGAAAAGAGGTCGCCACAGTTAACCGGTTGATTAACAATTACTGAATTAATAAAAATGATTTCATAAGAAATGATTGTACAGATATATCTTTAGTAGAGCACGTATTACATAATATGAACCGCACAAGGTCTAAACAAAATCAATCTTGTCATTTTTATAAGGGAACATGTTACTGTCAATGGTAGATTTACTGTTAAACAATTCAAATGTGACGAACGTCGATCCAGATCGAACCTTGAATACCGACATCATTCCCCGACCGTTTTCCCATGGAACGCGTTCAAGAATAAACGGTCCGAAATCAGTGGCAGGAGTTTTCCAGTTGACAAAGGGGAAATATCAGCGAGGAGAATCTACGAAACTGGAAATCTCCGAATCGTGACATCTGAATGTGTCCGTCGACCGGTCGTAACCATCGGAATTAATCAGACCGCCCGTGGGACTTCTTTGGGAGCCGATGAATCGATTCCGTCTGGAGTTTGGAACGCATCCAGGGACACGATAGTGGGTCAGCGCGTGAATTGCCATCGTCTGACAATCACAGTGACGCGACGCGTGCACAGTGTATGTACGCGCGGAGGATCAAGGAACCCGCTTGCTCCTTGTCTCTTGTTCGTTGTTCGTTGTTCGTGACCGTCTCAATGCATTTTGGAGGGCACGCGAGCCTGCAACTCCGCCGCGGCTTAACGTCGACTCACCTACATTCTCGTCGTCGTGTCAGGCCCATAACCATCCCCACCCCCTTTCTAGCTTTTTCCTCTCGCTCCTACACCCCGCCAAACTCTCACCCTCCTCCTGAAAAACGCCCCTACTCTCGGTCTAAAAGACAAGGGGGCTGGCTACCACCCGCGATTCATCATCCCCTCTGGCCACGACCAGAAAATCCATTCACCGATCCCACGACACGAGAACCAGAGTGTGCCCACGCATTTTAACAGTTCGAAGGTTGGCTTCTCGGAGTTGCTCTAGGTCGTACACGCGCATATATTCTCCGTCTCTCGATATGGCCAACTGTATCGAGATCTCCGGAGATCTTCTATGTATAAAAGACTGTCGTAAAGGTTGGGACACGTTTTGTTTTTAGCTATAAAATTTCATAGGATGAGGATTACGCAAAAAAATGAATACCGTTGGAAAAGTACAGTGACTCCCACTAATATTCGGACACTCTTAAGAAGACGATAACTTTTTTAATATTGTGCTATACGACTTGAACCTTTTTGGGAAGCCAGAGCAATTAGTTTGCTAGAGGGTGTGAAAAAAAATTTGTCAAAAATTGCAATTGATCGGAATTGTAGAAAAAATGCTAAAAGTTACATTTCACAACTTTTTTATGTGGACCCATATTGAAAATTTAAAAAATACGTTTTGTAGATCTGTGCCAATTAAACGTATTCTGAAAATTTCGTCCAAATCGGTCGACGTTGCAATGAGCTACAAACGTTTAAAGATGGTCAAAATTGCAGATTTTCACGATTTTGCCTGTCGTTTCATCAATCGATTTCGATGAAAGTTTCACGGTGCATACAGGATGTTTCGTCTAAAACAAGACACCTAAATATCTCTTCAGGTTATTGTGATGCAAAAAATATTTGTTACGTAATGTGCATGGTGTCAATGGACCAAATATCTGGCACGAATATTTTTTCTCGAAGGTCATTTTTTTCGGAGTTGTCAAGGTCATCGATGTTTTTTGATACATAACTACATTTTTATTTTATTGCATCGGGTAACTGATCGAAAAATACATTCAGATATGTATAATAACATGACCTTGAGCTTGATCTGAAGGTAAAACTTTCATTTTCGAAGATCAAGGTCATTTCAAGCTCATGTTTTTCTAAATATCTGAATGTATTTTTCGATCAGTTACCCGATGCAATAAAATAAAAATGTAGTTATGTATCAAAAAACATCGATGACCTTGATAACTCCGAGAAAAATGACCTTTGGAAAAATATATTCTTGCCAGATATTTGGTCCATTGATGATATGCACATTACGTAACAAATATTTTTTTATATGAATGTATTTTTCGATCAGTTACCCGATGCAATAAAATAAAAATGTAGTTATGTATCAAAAAACATCGATGACCTTGATAACTCCGAGAAAAATAACCTTCGGAAAAAATATTCTTGCCAGATATTTGGTCCATTGACACCATGCACATTACGTAACAAATATTTTTTGCATCACAATAACCTGAAGAGATATTTAGGTGTCCTGTTTTAGACGAAACACCCTGTATATTTGACACAGACCTACAAGACGCATAACTTTTAGTATTTTTTTTACAATTCCGATCAATTGCTATTTTTGAAAAAAAAATTTTTCACATCCTGTAGTAAACTAATTGCTCTAGCTTCCCAAAATCGTATAGTACAATATTAAAAAGGTTATCGTCTTTTTTAGAGCGTCCGAATATTAATTCGAGTCCCTGTATGTGTTCCAAACATTCCAGAAGACGAGGATTGAAAGACTCTCGTGCTGATCTCGTGAAAGATCAGTGTGCCAAGTTCACGTTAACCTTACTTCAGTTCCATGAACCAAAACGATGGTGACGTAATATTGCTGCAGCCTAAATTATTAGCGGACTGCGTGTCCAAGCATAAATCACGATCTTTACGCCAAAAATACACTAGGAACGATGGGACAAACCGACCCGTCCCGGCCGTCCCACCAAAAGAACAAACAACCGAATTGCCCGGACTTCACCGGCGCGCCGCAGCCCCTACAAACACCACCAGCTATACTACAGCAAATCCAATTTATTATTCGCCGCACAACGACTAGGGGCAGTCGTGGCATCTTTAAGGGATGTATTTGAGATGAAAACATCCGGTCGATGCTCAATTCGATGTATTTCCCCACCCAAAAATTTGAAACACTCCTTACACTTCAGATGAGTAACATCTTCTTTGCTCGATGTACGGTGACGGTCGAAAGAAAGTTTAAATTGAAAATTATGTATGCACAGTGGCCGGAATTAATATTCGGACGCTCCAAAAAAGACGAGAACTTTTTTAATATTGTTACAATACGATTTGAACTTTTTGGGAAGCTAGAGCAATTAGTTTACTGCGAAAAGAAATTTTTTCAAAAATTGCAATAGGTCGGAATTGTAGAAAAAGTACTAAAAGTTGCATTTTACAATTTTTTTATGTGGACCTATATCGAAAATTTAAAAAATACGTTTTGTAGGTCTGTGTCAATTATATGTGCGAGAAAAAACGACAGGCATTGAAAGATGTAAGAATCCTTAGATTTATTGCAGTTTAGAGGCCGAAAATCGTGAAAATCTGCAATTTTTACCGTCTTTAAACGTTTGTAGCTCATTGCAACGTCGACCGATTTTGACGAAATTTTTAGAATATGTTTAATTCACACAGATCTACGAAACGTATTTCTTAAATTTTCAATATAGGCCCACATAAAAAAATTGTAAAATGCAACTTTTAGTATTTTTTCTACAATTCCGATCTATTGGAATTTTTGAAATTTCTGGTAATTATATAGAAAAGGTCTGCGTACTCCGATTGTGATGAAATTTTAATATGTTATGCAGCAACACATTCTGAACAACTTTTTCCTTTTCCAATATAGGGGGGTCGCTTTTAGTTTTCGAGATATTTGTAGAAAACTATCGCTAATACTGTATTGAATTTTTCGTATTCCTGCACGCTCCACGGCAACGTAAGCCTGTCCCGGTGCGACATTTGTTTACATTTTGACGCTGTGGAGATGAGAGAGAAAACAGGGGGGCGGAAAGGGCCGGCCTGACACCACACACATCCACCCAGTGTTCCACACGCACCCAGTGTTTCTAAATTATAGTCTAGATTCTTACGTATTTTGACGTGCTGATTACGAATATGATAGTGAAAACTGGCGCAAATGTTAATTTCATAACGGAAACCTTCTTTTTAGAAACACTGGGTGCGTGTGAAACACTGGATGGTATTGTCGGTTCTCATCTCCACAACGTGTTTACAAACAAAAAATAAACAGATGCGGCCCCGGAACAGGTTTACGTTGCCGCGGAGCATGCAGAAATACGAAAAATTCAATACAGTATTAGCGATAGTCTTTTGCAAATATCTCGAAAACTGAAAGCGACCCCCCTATATTGGAAAAGGAAAAAGTTGTTCAAAATGTCGAAATCTATAACGTATTAAAATTTCATCAAAATCGGAGTACGCAGACCTTTTCTATATAATTACCGTTATCGTCTTTTTTAGAGCGTCCGAGATTTAATTCCGGCCACATGAGTATTAAAGTATTAACACTAAAACTACCGAGCACTAAAAGCGATAGAAATGTTTCAGCTTTTGGAAATGACAAGGCTCTATTTATTTAAATTTTGTACAATATTTAGTAGAATACGTGCTTCGATGAAGAAAGTTATGGAATCAATTTCCGCGTAAGCAACTAAATAATTTCAATAATTGTAAAATGATAATACCGGTCATTTGAATGGCACTGATAGGTTTAATGCAGAGTTGGGCAAAAATTTTATCTAAATAAAAATTTCGAATATAAAGTGGGTTTAAAACCCACTTGGAAAAAACCCACTTTATTCGAAATTTTTATTTAAATACAATTTCTGCCCAACTCTGGTTTAGTGTTAATAGTTAGCACTAGATTGTTTTTCAAATATTGATAACATTCAGCTAATTTGAAGCGATCTCGCCACACTGTATTACATCAAACTTCTTTTGTTTATTCTGTTTTCGCAACTTTTAAAAGACTGTTTACTTTTGAAAAAGTAAGTTTAAAGTCTTTCACATATTAATAATATGAACTGTACACGTTTTTCGATATGCCTCTTCATTTCTGTGAATATGTACATTGACTGCATACTAACATCTGTATCCTTATATAATTACTACACAGCGGTTATTTATGCAAGATAAACATTTTCTACCTGCGTCATAACAAAGTGGAGTGAAATAGAAATATATTTTCTTTCAAAATATGTTTAATAGGTTGAAAACGATATAACAGTAGTTTCAAATTCTTCTAATGTTTTTACTGTCTTAAATTGAACCTACTCAATTTTTGCCATAAATCTATAAAATCCGCTATCTATTAATTACACATTTAAACATAAATTGTCCTCCCTCTTCCGCGTGAAATTATTACAAAGAAATAATTATTGTATCCATGAAAATTGGTTAATTGCAAGGGGTTAATTGCAAGTGTACCAACCAAGCTATAAACTGTATAGATAGCAACAGAAGTCCTACAAAGCAATAAAACTAACAAAATGTTTCAATATCAAAATTGTAGAACACAAAAATGTAGAATTAAATCTACTTCTGTCAACCCAGTTTCTTTACAGTTTTCATTGTTTTACATAAACCATCAATTTCCTATCTTCTCTTGTAGTTTTCTCGCTTCCATTATGAGATATTTATCAAAAATTTATTGTTGCTTTAACCCTTTGCACTCCTTTGTCGAGCGTGACTCGACATTAGAGACAGGAAAATGTAAATACAACTGGTCCTTATATTATGTATTCGGATCTTCCTTCATTTATTTTTTGGTTAGAAACAAATATAAATTACAACAAAGTTTGAGAGCTATATTCAATATAATTGTTTAAAATAAGTCAAGGAACTGTCCTTTGAAGTAAAATAAACTTAAAATCGTAAGTAGTTATTGGCAACAAAATTGAAAAATAATTCGGAGTGAAGATTCAGTTTGTAAAAATTGTGATAATTATCGCACACATTGCTATTTAAACTTTCTTTTGTCCGTCACTGTATTTCCGTATCGTCGACGGTGAGAAACATTCGCGATTTCTGTGCTACACAGATCGACGCCGTATGTAATCCGTCGAACTGCGCTATTTTTCGCGTTAGACGGAGGCCCGTTTTGCGTTTGTGTACTTTAACGCAGAGCATACAGCAGAACTACGGATATGAAAATAGCGCCGGTACGACACGCGTGTAAATCTCAACAAATATTATCTTTGTCACTATTCCCCGCGCACACGGATCTTGCATATTTGCTCAAAAACTATATAGACTACGCTCGATATTAATCCCTCGTTCACGCGCGAGATACGCCCCCTATTTTCTCTACGGCGGCGTTGCAGAGGCGCGCGCGCAATGGTGAATTATATTTAATAATAATTGCAATAGCTTCCGCCAAATTTCTTGGGAAGATAAAGGAATTGGAAGTTTTCATCGGTTGACCAGGATTTACCGTCGGAACTGCGACAGGGGGGAAAACCTAATCCGGTTAGGGGGAAATTATTCTATCCCTTGAAGGTCACGAACGTATATCTCCGAGGCTCCGAACAATTTTACTGTGTCTCTGGGCAAAGGATGATTTCGGTAAACCTTCTGTTCTGTAGGGTTAATTCCAAAAGTAAGGTATAAAACTATTGTGTGGTTAAGCAAAGTCGGTGCTTCTGAAAATATCCCATTAATTGAAAAGGCTGTTGGTCTGGGACAGGTATCTAGGGATTAATCGCGTGTCTGTGCGAGTATTTTGTATTCGTAAAAGTCAACATGGCATGAACTGATTCGCAAAGTTCGTGGATTTACTTTCTCAGAAATTTACTACAGTTTAAGAATATATTTGATTTTGTTATTTAAGATTTAAAGCCGAGGGGCGTGTTTGTGCATCAGTTGCAAAACACAGAGGCTAAATATAATCTTACATGTTAGGTCGTCCTCGAACTTTCGTTGGATCAATCACTCTTAATTTGCAAGCACTTACAACAAATATTAACGTTACACAATTCAAACAACTACAAATATAATATTTTATTACTAAATTAAACACACACACATTATTGTAATCTTATTATCACGCTTATCACACAGAGTTGTCCCCTTCCTAGTATGAGATTTTCCACAATTTTCCAAATACCTTGATTTCTGATTTGATAATTTGATAATTTAAAAATTTGCAAAATTGATTGTTAGTCGAAATTAGATCGAACCTATGCGCCGAAATCATTGAAAAGTTTATTCAATAATTACGATCGACAAAGAAGAATTTCTACCTTGATATTTCCTTTGCGTTTGTTGGAAACCATCTACATCACCTACAACATATCGGTCGTTCCGAAGTTCTTTTATAATGACATAAGGGTCTTTAAACTTCGGAATTATCTTTCTAGATATACCAGGTGTGTTATCAAAATTATGTAGCATTACATATAGTCACCTGTTTTATATTTCCAAGGTTTTTCCGATTGCTATTAAAATATTTCACATTATAATTTGGACACATAATAATTTTATCGGATGCCCTAGACCTCAATTCTATTAGATTTCTGTTATTACTATGTACATTTTTATCTAACTGTTCCTCAATTTCTGTAGGGCTTTTTATAAAAGTGATTTGTTATAAGAACTTTGATGTTGATCGTTTTACAGTCGGAGAGGTACTACTGTCCTCTGTCTAATAACTAGACTGCGGATTTTATGCATTTACGACAGAAATGAATAGGTGTAATTCGAAATAATAAAAAGATTAAATGAGTTTAACAGTGTCAATACACTATTTTTAACATATAAAAAGTATTAATGAGGAAAATAGATCGTTACTTAGCTTTTATAGATCGTAATTGATGTGTAAAAATTTTATTTTGCATGAAGATCCGCAGTCTACTAATAACATGAATACCTTGGCAACAGCCATAAACCACAAACTACTACACAGAATCATCGCTGTCCGTGAATTTTTGACGAAAAAACAAGTCTGTGTGCTCCAACATCCTCCGTATTCGCCTGATTTATCACCGTGTGACTATTCCCTATTCCCTAAACTCAAACTATCCATGAAAGGAACGTTTTATTACAATGTTATACAAGTCCAAAGTGGCGTGACGAGGGTCATTGAGGCGATACCGCAAAATGAAATTAAAAAATCCATGCTA
Organism: Lasioglossum marginatum; assembly: GCA_028455795.1. Taxonomy (NCBI): domain Eukaryota; kingdom Metazoa; phylum Arthropoda; class Insecta; order Hymenoptera; family Halictidae; genus Lasioglossum; species Lasioglossum marginatum. The sequence goes on from CM052274.1 coordinate 3,190,885, forward strand.
ACATTGCTGGAACGCGTCCAGCGGATGCGGATTGATGCGGAAAGGGTGTACAATAAAGAGGAATAATTTCGGCAAAATAACTAATTGTGTTTTTGTTATTTAAAAAGTTCCGTTATTTTCCAGATATACTGTGCACTTCCGATTTCCCATGATGAAGAGGTACGCGATCGAATGATCAACGGCCCGTCGATTTTCTCGCGTCGCATGTCTGCCCGCGTGAAGCGATTCCACGTGGAGCCGTCAATACTCGGAATCGCGACGCGTTTAAATTGCGGTACAAGCCGTGTTTCTCTTCCATTGTGCTGACCACGTACGAGTATCGGGCCGGGGAACGGGCCGGTTCGTTCGCAGACATGGGCATACATACACACATATCTTCTGTGCTGTTGGCTCTTACACGTATGGTCGCGTAGGCTGATATTTAGACGGCACAACACGTGGCTCGAGCAGCGTGGCCGCCGTCCACCGTCCACCCCGCCCCGCCAGTCTACGTACTTACTCCACTTACTAACAATGTTGTTCGTCAACTCAACAAACAACACCCGCGAGCCAACCGAAGAACGTATATAGCCAGTAATCCTACACTTTTCTCCCTTTCGCCACCCTCGTCGCCGTCTTACCCGTGCCACCTCGGATTTCTCTTACGTCTTCCAACCAACGTTGATACACTCTCGCGACAAGCTGATCTCATTCTGTTGGCCGAGCGTTTATTTAAAAGAAACATGGTAACCCGATTTCTCGCGCACAGTGGCGCACCGTCCGAGTATACAAAAACGCTTGCAGTAGTTAGAAAAAGTTAGCCGTCTTGACGGTGTTGCTTTATTTCGCCGCTTCGAATCGAAGCCTTCTATTTGAGAAGAAACGAAAATACCTCTTGAATATCGTAACCACGCCGTGATTAACTAATTTCAACGCTTATTACCACCCGAATGGTGACTCTGGCTAAAATATTGTCTACATTATTAAATATATCTGTATCTAATCAATAGACTGCGGATCTTCAGGAAAAATAAAAATTGTCGTCGATTGCAAGAAACAGAAAACAAATTGAATGTTATTTCTTCCCTTAAGGCGGTAGACTCGTTTCGAGGATTGAGAGGTGCGGGATTCGCGTTCTCATTTCTCGATAATACGAAAATGGAGTTTTTCCGTAGTCAGAAACGCTAGATAAAAGATCGATCTAGAGCGCTATCTCCCTCAAAAGTCCTACTTTTTCGTTTACGAGGCATAATTTGCATTATTCGGCAGCATGTAGCTATGAAAATAGGCAATTAAAATTAATATATAAATTAGTAAATTTACTGTAATTATTTAAAATTTAAAATTGGGGGTGAATTTTAAATTCTATGAAAATTAGTAAATTTATATGAAATTTAAAAGAGGTAATTCAAATTAATATTTAAATTAGTAAATTTACTGTAATTATTTAAAATTTTAAATAGTGGGTGAATTTTAAATTCTATGGAAATTATTAAATTTATATGAAATTTAAAAGAGGCAATCCAAATTAATATTTAAATTAGTAAATTTACTATAATTATTTAAAATTTAAAATTGTGAGTGAATTTTAAATTCTATAAAAATTAGTAAATTTATATGAAATTTAAAAGAGGCAATCCAAATTAATATTTAAATTAGTAAATTTACTGTAATTATATAAAATTTTAAATTGAGGGTGAATTTTAAATTCTATGGAAATTAGTAAATTTATATGAAATTTAAAAGAGGCAATTCAAATTAATATATAAATTAGTAAATTTACTGTAATTATATAAAATTTAAAATTGAGGGTGAATTTTAAATTCTATGAAAATTAGTAAATTTATATGAAATTTAAAAGAGGCAATTCAAATTAATATATAAATTAGATTTACTGTAATTATATAAAATTTTAAATTGAGGGTGAATTTTAAATTCTATGAAAATTAGTTATGAAATTTAAAAGAGGCAATTCAAATTAATATATAAATTAGTAAATTTACTGTTATTCTATAAAATTTAAAATTGAGGGTGAATTTTAAATTCCATGAAAATTAGTTTTATATGAAATTTAAGAGAGGCAATCCATATTAATATTTAAATTAGTAAATTTACTGTAATTATATAAAATTTAAAATTGAGGGTGAATTTTAAATTCTATGAAAATTAGTAAATTTATATGAAATTTAAAAGAGGCAACTCAAATTAATATTTAAATTAGTAAATTTACTGTAATTATATAAAATTTTAAATAGTGGGTGAATTTTAAATTCTATGGAAATTAGTAAATATATGAAATTTAAAAGAGGTAATTCAAATTAATATATCTTTTATCTAGCGTTTTTGACTGGAAACCCGTATTTTTGTATTATCGAGAAATGAGAACGCGAATCCCGTAACCTTGCAATCTTGGAAAAAGGAGTCTACTCCCTTAATGATTTCAATTGAGGAGAAATCATAGATCGGCATTATCAATTTTTTAAATTCTCCAACAATCTTGAATTTCATCTATGTACTCAATTTTGCTATAAATGCGTAAAGATCTGCAGTCTACTAACCAATTACTAAACATTTAGGTATTTTATGAGGTATTGTACCAATTTCATATCCACAAAATTTAAAAAATCATCGTGAATGGAAATATTCTAGGTAAGAAATGTTTAATCTTTGAGTTAAAATAGCTTCGATTGTAATGGCATCGATTGGGTTAATATGCTACTGTACAAAATGATCAATATGTATTCTTTTTGCATATGCAATCACTCGAATTGAAAGGATGAAAATAATCAAATTAAGAACAACAAATTTAATCATCTATCTGTTTTCGTGTATTGAATATGAGAAATTCTTATTACAAAAGTGAAATTAAAGATTTCGACTTATCTGCATTTCTAATGATAAAATGCAATCTGAATATATAAAAATTTTGTTCTCACGATAGTAGGTATAGATTCTTTATAAATATTGTATTGCTTGTGTATGCATGCAACAACCAAAAGGTTCTATGATAATACCATTTATCGTTTATAAATGCTTTGTACGAGGCAAAAAAAAGAAAAAATCTGTTTAAAAGATGCTTGTAAACTTGAACAGAAGAAATTGGGATTTCTTTTTACAATGAAGCATTTCTTTGTATTGTACCATGAAAGACTTTCTAGACAACAAAAGAGATCTTCCTTTTATTCTTATATTTGTATAAATTGATTTATGAAGATGAGAATAGGGAAGATAGTCTTTCTGCAAAAATTGTTTAACACTAACGGTACCACATTTTGTATTTTTTAATTATTAATATTATAAAGATGCTTCCATTAGACCTTATCAAATATAAATATCTTTACCCAAGCACGTGTATTATTATAAAAATTGTGGGAAATCGAAATACTTTCAGTTTTGTAATTTTTACTCGAGCACGTATTAATATAAAATTTGTGGGGGATCTAAATAATTTCAGTTTTGTAATTGTCCTACAAGAATTCCAGTCACCTTTTGTACTCGGTAGTGAACGTTGTCTCCAAAGATAGTCCCCACTGATCATCTGATCAAACGAGATTTCTTTGAATCGTCGAATGTTGAACTAGAGGAATACAACGATCCGAGATCAACTAATTTCGAAATGTTCCGAGGTAAGAAGAATTTCTGTGTCAACCGCTGATGGGACGGTTTATCGATTGTGAATTCGAAACTCTGTTTAGACGCCGGAGTCGCGGCGCTGAAACGTGAGAAGTCGGTCCATAACCCCGCGGCAGGCGACAACCGAATCGTTAAATATCGCAATAGCCAGAGATTGTAGTTAAACACAACAGCCGAATTTATGGTCGTCGCCGTCATTCGATCGAAACTGGTCATTTGGATATTCATCGAAGCAAGTCATTTCTAAATATCTTATTAAACCAAAATATGCGTAATCCAGTAACCAAAGCATTCATAACTCAGAACCAAGCACTCCTTTTTCCAGGATTGCAAAGGTGCGGGATTCGCGTTCTCATTTCACGATAATACAAAAATTGGGTTTTTCAGTAGTCGAAAACGCTAGATAAAACATCGATCTAGGGCGCTATCGCCCTCAAAAGTCCTATTTTTAAGTTTACGAGGCGTAATTTACATTATTCGACAGCATGTAGCTGTCGCAACTTTATGAAAATAGCTACATGCGCAGCTGTATGCTTTCGAATAATGGAAATTACGCCTTGTAAACGTAAAAATAGCAGGGCGACTACGACTAGATTGATTTTTTATCTGGCGCTTCTGATCATCGAAAAACTCCATCTTTGGGAGTCTACTCTCTTAAGCTTGTTTTAACGAGTAAATTGTATTTTATTAATTTGAAAACTTCGAGTTTTATTGTACATCTATTGTTCTCTAACAAGAAATATGGTATTGAGGTATACGATATGCAACATTTAATTATGTATTCCAGAAGAAACAAGGCAAGCATATTGGAAAGGATGGTATTTCAAATGCACAGCGGGTATGGACAAGTTTGGTGGCTGGTGCTATTGCAGGTGCATTAGCGAAAACCGCAATTGCACCTCTGGATCGCACAAAAATTAATTTCCAGATTTCACAACAACCATAGTCTGCGAAGGCAGCAATTGAATTCTTAGTAAAAACTCTTAGAACAGATGGTTTGCTTAGCTTATGGCGTTGGCGTGGTAATAGCGCAACTATGGTTAGAATAATTCCATATTCGGCTGTTCAATTCACAGCTCACGGACAATGGAAAAGAATTTTTGGAGTAAACGGGTCTGAAAGGTGAGAAAATGTAAATGTAACTACAATCTCTGGCTATTGCAATATTTAAAAATTGAAATTTGCATTATTCGGAGGCATACAACTGTGCATGCAGCTATTTTCATAGCTACATGCTGCCGAACAATGCAAATTACGCCTCGTAAACGAAAAAATAGGACTTTTGAGGGCGATTGCGTCCTAAATTGATCTTTTATCTAGCGTTTTTGACTACTGAAAAACTCCATTTTTGTATTACCGGGAAATGAGAACGCGAATCCCGCACCCTTGCAATCCTGGAAACGAATCTACCGCCTTAAAGGTGCCGGCGCTCCTTTGCGAGTGTGCGGTGACATATGTATACGTATATAAAATTACAAGAGTTTTTTGTCGACGAACTGACGCTTCAACATTGCAATGAGGTTTTCAGAAGCGGTCCATTGTGATTCTTAAAAGTCCAATTTGGCTCTAGAGCCAAAAATGCATATTTTTACGTTATCGAGGAGTAGTTTAATTAATTATTTAAACACGAGAAATGTCTGGAAAAAAACAGCACCTCGAGGTTTCGAAATTTTGCACTAGTAGCACCGCCGTCTCTTTCCTAAACCGCACATTACAAACGTTACAATAGAATACGGCTGATAATGCAGGTCGATAATACAGTGTCTATCGTCCATGCGAACACTAAATTCATTGATCAAAGAACACTGGTAGATACTGCCTGTCACGAGGCATTCGAAGCAAGCATGACGTCAGAAGATAACCGCATCGCGTACCAGTGTTTTTGATCAATAAATTTTTAGTGTTTTCCTGAAATTTCAACTGTTTTTCTGTATCCAAGCTGAAGATTTATCTCGACCGTAGGTGTTCTCGCGAGAACGGAACTAGCTACCTCCGGGGTTCCGTCTCAATGAAACACTCGTCGCCGAGGGATGCAAAACGGGCGTATTTTGACAGACTGGAACGTACGGGTAACAATTAGTGCAACAACAACCTGCACCCTCGCGGAAAAAATCTAACAACCCTCCGCTCGAAGAGCAAACGTCGCGTGAGATAAGCATCCCTTGTTACGTACGACCACCACCATATTCTTCCATCGAATTCTACCATGTCTCGTCTATACAACGAAATTCCGGTAATCGTGTGCGCGTGCATGTGCATGTGCACTCGGCCAAGAACGATATAGTTTCAGGGAGTGCTTTTAGAAAACGACGAGAGGGATGAACTGAAGGCTGGATGGTCCAGGAAAGTCACCCCTCTCATTCACGTTGTTAGTTGGTACCACGTCGAGGAGATGGAGAGGGTAGAAACGGTCGGACTACAGGGGAGAGAGAGCCTCGCACCACCGACGGTCTCGAATGGGCGAGGCCCCTAGCTTTCCATTCGCGAACAGCCCGCCCTTAAACAGCCCTAAACTAAGTCACTTCAGTACTGACGTTAAGTGTGACTGATCGTCCAGGCGTGCCTCCGGAATGGCCACCCAACGTACGCGGTGTCATCCCGCTGACAATCAGAGAGGAAAATAAATGCGGCCACCGATTGATGCTGGACGGTGACCCTTCTCTTTCATTTTTTATTTTTTTTCCCTCCCGAGCCCTCTATTTTACATTCGAATGAGATTTCCGAGCGATTTACATGTTCGCCAGTTACGGTCCCGTATTTAGTGTTGGTTGAATTGATTGAGACTGGAGGGATATTGTAAGCGATCATCTTCTCAATCTTCCATCTATCTTACCCAAACGAATATTTTGATTAGAAAATTGAAAAGTACAGAAAATTGTGAAACTTTATATGCGTACAGAGCACAGAGTAATTCATCCATCATAAAGAGCAATTCTTTTTTGTTAATGACGTATAGACAGCGAATTCTATGGATTTATGACATACACGAGTAGGTGTAATTTAAAACAGTAAAACTGTTAGAAGAATTTCAAAACGCTGTTATATGATTTTCAACCTATTAAACATATTAAGCAAGAGAATCAATTTCTATTTGACTCCAGTTTGTTGCAATTCATGAAGAACATTTTTATTTTCCATAAAGATCCGCTGTCTAATGGTATAACACGAATTTCATTTCTGAAAACAAATCACATTTTTAGTACTTATGGAAAATACTTGTTTTTTATTGAATTATTCAGGTCACATGTAACGGTGATGGTTTGATGTGGTGGTCGTCTAGATTAGACGATGAAGTCCGACATCCTTCAAGAATACTAGCGTTTTAACACAAGAATTTTCATCTTGTAGCGTTTTTTATTAGTTAACTTATTCTATATTGTCTTCTTTTAACTTAATTAACATCTGCGACATTCGATTAAAATATGTTCGATGGAGATTTCTATGTTGCGTGCATCACAAATCGTTAGGTTGGTGCAGAGTCACCGGATTAACCCTTCGCGCTCCGAAATATTTTCCAATTTTGCTGCCGACAACTCCCTACTATTTTAAGTGCTTTATTTGAAATTTACTTCCAAGGACAGATCCTTGACTGCTACTTATTTTAAACAATCTTGTTTACTAATTATATTAAATATAGCTCTCAAGCTTTGTTGTACTTTATATTTGTGGAACTTATACAATTTATTTTCAACTAAAAATCCGTTTCATTTACAGTGGCCGGAATTAATATTCGGATACTCTAAAAAATTATTTATAGAGAATTTACTATCATGAAAATTAATAAAATTTCAGAAATAATCACGCAAAGTTTCTTTTTTACATTTTGCACTGAAAACATGCAGGGGGTGTGATTGCACCCCAGCACAGAGTTAATATTAGCATACAGGATGGTCCATGCAATTGTTTCAAGTCATAACTCCGTTATTATTGCATTTACGAAAAAATGCCAAAGGAGAAAGATAAATGGTTCGAAGAACACTACATCTGGAGGCCTTTAAATTTTTTTTAGATGCAGCAGTGCATGTGCAATTAATAATTGCATCATTTCTTTAAATAGAAATGCATATTCTTTTTTACACAGATCGATTCTTCTGTTCATTCTACGTAAAAAATGATTAGGGTACCATACGCAAAAAATTATTAGATCTCGAGATATTTTCAAGAAATGTCTTTATTGAAGAAGATGCTCAAGCGCTTCACGACAACGTAGTAAACGTAAACACCCTTTCAACATTGTTATCATAACAGAAACTGATTTGTACGAGTAAGCATTTCATCATTCAGTAGCAATTCACGTATCGTAACTCGAGTACGAAAACTAAGAATTTGAATAAGTGTAACTGTACAATTCCACTAAATACAAGAAAATGTATTTTACTAACAGTGAGAAACAAGATATGTACGACACTTTTGTGTGACAAAAATACGAATGCCGCCGCAAGACTGTACCAGGAAAAATATCCATAAGAAATATTTAGAATGTAATGGAGAAGCGTTTGAGCATCTTCTTCAACAAAGACATTTTTTGAAAATATCTCGAGATCTAATAATTTTTTGCGTATGGTACCTTAATCATTTTTTACGTAGAATGAACAGAAGAATCGATCTGTGTAAAAAAGAATATGCATTTCTATTTACAGAAATGATGCAATTGTTAATTGCACATGCACTGCTGCATCTAAAAAAAATTTAAAGGTCTACAGATGTAGTGCTCTTCGAACCATTTATCTTTCTCCTTTGGCATTTTTTCGTGAATGCAATAATAACGGAGTTATGACTTGAAACAATTGCGTGGACCACCCTGTATAGATATCTTTAGTGGAGCACATATTACAATAGGAGCTGCACAAAGTCTAAATAAAATCAATCTTGTCATTTTTATATAAGGGAACATGTACCAGTTACGTTTAAGGCTCGGTAGGTTCAGTGTTAACTCGAAAATTAAACATTCCTTCCGAGCTAAAATAATTCCATTGTATATGACTTTTTCATTTTATGGATATGAAATTTTTTTTTTATTTAATGTAATTTGAATCTCAAGGTAGAGATTATTTTGCAGTACTGCGTACAGACGTTTCAATACATTATGATACTTTATATAATACAATACAAATTATAAACAATCGCAGACCATTACACAAGCAGTTTTAAAGATGTACTGTTTTCTTAAATCTTTAACTCACAATCTTTCAGAAACGAGTAGGTCAGTTTACATACAGTGATTCCCACTAATATTCGGACATTCTTAAAAAGACTTTTTAACTTTCTTAATATTGTACTATACGATTTGAATCTTTTTGGGAAGCTAGAGCAATTAGTTTGCTACAGGATGTGAAAAAATATTGTATGTATGCAGAGTAAAGGTAATTAGATTGAAAATAATACAACAGTATGTTTAAATTATTCTATTGTTTTTAATGTTTTAAATTACAATTTCTCGTTTCTGTTATAAATGCATAAAATCCGCTGTCTAAACATGAATCGTGATTAGATGCGCGTGTGTGTTAATAACTTCTTTCAGGGGTTTTGTAAAGCGTTGAAGTGTCAAGTTTTAACGTTTATATTTAGTCTTGGTATCAACGAAATGTTATAAATACCAACTTGGTATTTTGTTCTTGTACAAAGGTATTCGAGAAGATTCTTTCATCGAACCTCGGTAGATAAGAAATGAGTCAAGGTCAATGCGAAATTCCTGTTTTGATGGACTCGCTCGAGACAACATGTGTCCGCGTCTAATTTATACGTAACATTTGCGAACGATTTATACACTGCATGGACACCGTTATCTCGGTCGGTGGCGATAATTCCGTGCAAAAATGGATAATTGGTGTCGCCAGTGTTTTCCACTTGGACACGTACACTGCGTTGAATGACGTCACACCGTCATTCTCTGCAAAGTACAACATACGCCGCTTGCAATTCTTCTCTGCAACAATAGACACGACGCGATGTTGCAGTAAAAATAGGCGAGAGTCCCTCCGTAGTTCGCTTATCAAAAATATATAAAAAAACTTTGTAAAAACCACGCTTACATTAAAGTGCACTAAAAAGGAGAAAATAATTTTTTTAGACATCAGCGACAATAAATAAAAGCGTGGAGCGCTAAACTATATTGACGCAATCTTCGTGGGCGCTCCACGCTTTTATTTATTGTCGCTGATGTCTAAAAAAATTATTTTCTCCTTTTTAGTGCACTTTAACTTTATTTTTTATTTTCTACTTTTTAGTCTACGTATCTTGTAATCGATTTTAATTACCACTTCAACCAAGATCTTTCGTAAAAGGGAAAATATTGTGTCATGATTAGATAATTTATTATCCCGTTTTTATAGCCAAAATAAATAAATATCCTGTTGAATTTGATATGAGAAAGGAGATGCAAGACTTGTATGACATGATCTACTGAATTATTAGTGATCTATTATGCAAAAGAATGAGGGGATGACTCCGAGAGACGACGTCTTTTGATGAAGTCCGGAATGGGACTGAGCTCCTTCGATGCGAAGTGGGTCAATGGAGTGGGGATGAGTCGGAGTGGGAACGCGTAGTAAAGTAGGGAGCGCCGGCCCGCGGAGTGGGGATCGCTGAACGCGATGACTCACTACCGTGCGTCGCGCGGCGAGGTGTGACGGTTAATATTAAAATTTTTTTTTTCTCCCAGACGCACAGTTTTTTTTTTAAATTTGTTTTTTAATATTGCATTGTCACCCAGTTCTGAGCTATGTTTAAAGTTTCAAGTCTCTAGCTCATCGGGAAGTGGTTTAAAATTCGATTTCAAGATTTGACGCATACAACGACAACATCGACAACGACACCAACTCGGCAAGCTAATATAAGCGTGGTAATAATAATAATAAAAAAAGACCAAATTTGTTGGTATCTACAGCATAACTGATCACAAATACTTTAAATCAGAATAACTTTTTTATGAATGGACCAAACGACTTCAATTTCTCTGTAAGGCGCGAAGAATTAGTTGAGTAAATGACGTCTAAAAAATATGTTGAAAAAATGCATTTGGTCGGAATTGTGAGAAACAACAGCAAAAATTGATTTTCGCAACCTTTTTAGCTGGACCAATAACAAACATTTAAAAGATGTGTTTGGTCAACTCGTATAAATTATATGCGCTCTGAAAATTTCATTGAAATTGGTTAATTGGTTTACGAGTTATAAACGATTGAATGTGGTAAAAATGCAATTTTGAAAGATTTTCGGCCTTTTTACCAACTTTGATCGTTTATAACTCGTAAACCAATTAACCAATTTCAATGAGATTTTCAGAACGTATATAATTTATACGAGTTGACAAAACGCATGTTTCAAATTTTCGTTATTGGCCCAGCTAATAAAGTTGTAAAAATCGATTTTTATTATTGCTTTTCACAATTCCGACCCAATGCATTTTTTCAACATATTTTTAGACGTCATTTACTAAACTAAATCTTCTAGCCTCACAGAGAAATTGAAGTCGTTTGGTCCATTCAAAAAAAAGTTATTCTGATTTAAAGTGTTCGTGATCAATTATGCTCCTAATTGTATACATATAATCTCTCCTTTGACGTCTTAATACATATTAAATGCATACAATTGCTGGCAATATTTTATTATATATCTGTATGTTTAGTTTATTTATAGTAGACTAGTTATTTAGACTAGATTATACATGAATCTCTCGAGCGCGTTTTAGTTAATTTGGATCACTGGAAAAGTAAGAAGAAGTAAGATAAATATTTTATGTACAGTGGATCCAAAAAGTATTTGAACACTAAAGTTCGTATTCTCCACAAATTATCTATTTTTTAACTATAATAATCAGACTTCGGATTTTATACATTTATACAGACGAAATATAAAAAGTTAAAAAGATTGAAAGTATTCAAAAATATATGTACATAATATTTCACCTAACGTGATCATCTTAAATATCTCTCTTATTTTTTGATAGGAGAAAAGGTCAGAGGAAAAGAGTAGCATTAGTAGGAAAATCATTTATTAGTTTTTTACCACTGACAATCTCTCGAGAATGGGAAGTTTAGTGTTCAAATATTATTTGTAAGGTCAAATAACACATAAATATTTCTTAGACATCGACAAATGAATTTCGTAAATAGCCTTGTTTTTAATAAATTTGGGATAAGGAATAACACAGAATAAAAAGTAAACAAACAGATTTAATTTTATTCGTATAAAAGTTCTTTTCAAAAATCTGAAGCTGGGGTCTCCGAGACCCCACATTACCTTGCGAAGGTTAAGATTGTAATGGAAGAAAGCCTAATATATGTATAATATTAATAATAATAATATCAAAATTGCGAACTTTCGTTCTAACCACCCAATATTTTGTAGTATTTGCCAACTCTTCTTACAAACGACACATCCACAAAAAATGACTAGCAGAACACCGCTTATTCCCATGATCTATTATCTTCCAATACTATCCAAGAATTATGATGTTGGGGCCGATATAAATTGAGCACACAAATCAAAGGCGAAGAACTCGGGGATACCAGGAACGAAGTGATTACTGCAAATATTTGTAAATCAATGGGGAGACCACTTCATAAATCACCATCGTTGCGTTTATTCTTCCTGTTTCGACCAGTACACGCTGGATCGTTTCTAAAAATAGGTGGAATTTATTTTAAAATTTTCGTGCATGAAATAGATTCAAACCAGGTCGTTTCGTAAGCTAATACTTGCTCGAGATAGGCTGAAAGCGGACAATTCAAATTTTAAACTTCCGAAAAAAATTTTCTATTTTGCTCCGACACTTTTCTCAATTTTTCCGGAAACCGTTCGTTTTACGAAAACAAGTTATAAAACATAAAATACGGAGCCTGTCTAGATCTGCAGGTTTTGTCTTGCATATTTTTCGATGCGATCAACAATTTAAAAGATATTTTCTTTCAAGGTCATCTGAAAGTCATCGTATATAGTGGGTCGTTGAATTCGTTTCGACATCGCCTACAAGATTATGAAAATTAAAAATACCCAGTTCCATTTAAAGATATGACAGCGATCTTGATTTTTTGTTGAAAATCGATTTTATTTTAATTTAAAAAATTGCAATTTCTTGTCGGTTAAATACTGATTAACTTTGATAAGGAACACTTTTCCGTCCGACCATCCGTAGGGGCTGAAAAATCGTGGGGACTAATTCGTGCCGCACCCTGTATAATCACCAGTTTATTTGGTAAACGTGATAAATTATTGAATATTTATCAAATTAACCGGGGAGTTTATATAATTCCCAACTCGTAATGGCGAATGTGATAAAAGTCCGTTACTGTTTGTTATTGGCCTTTGTCAATGTCGGATGCAATGAATGTCAGGTGAATGTGATAAATATCCTGACTGATTGAGTAGACTACAGCGCAGTTTTTTGAGTAGTTACTAGTCAGAAGGATAGTTGGTAATTATTCAGAAAGTACCACTCCTCTTCGATTTTGATGAAATTTAAATATGTTATGGATTTTGACATTTTGAACAACTTTTTCCTTTCCAATATAGGGGGTCGCTTTTAGTTTTCGCATTTTCGTATGCGTGGTCGGCCCTCTCCGTCCCCTACCACAACCTAACCACAACTCACTCTGTTCGCATGATTTTTCCATTACTAGTTCAAATTCTGTATGACGGCTATATACAGGGTGTCCCAAAACGATAGCGACAGCCGGAAATGGGAGGTTGGGTCATTTGAAGCGACATTTTCCAAAGCAAAAATGACGTCCGCGGCTTTGTTTAGGAGTTATTAACGAAAAACACGGACCAATCAGAGCGCGAGCTAGACGCCCGCGAGCTAGAAGCCAACGCTCCTCGCCTGTCGGCTCGCCGCGCGGAACGTGCCAGCGGGCGTCTAGCTCGCGCTCTGATTGGTCCGTGTTTTTT
>CM052274.1:3204484-3214902 GCA_028455795.1 Lasioglossum marginatum
GTAGGTTTTGCTCTTAATCGAATGCAGATCTTCTGTCGACGTTTTTGCGTTGTTCGAAATGGAATGGGCTTGCAGTAATCTTGCCAAATTGACAGCTTGGCGAGTCGAAGTACGACTAGCTCGGTGAAACAGGAGAGAAATCGTTAAATAAAAGCGGCCACGATGCCGAGGGCCAAGAGGAGAACGCAGCGAATAATAAAAAGAGCAATATGTATCGCGGGTCGTCACGGCAGGCAACCCCCATCGAGGCTTATGGCACTCGGACCACACGAGATTCGAAAATTTCGCCGGGCCCTTTGCAGCCTTTTGTCATCGTCCCAGCCCGGGCTCAGTTCTTAATTTGCAACGGCGACAACGTCAAGTTACGACCGAGTTTCCGAGACCGCATAGACTGCATCCTATTTCTCGTCGGGGATGTTCTTTTACCACGAAACTCTTCTTTCTGCAAGAAATTTCTGTTTACCAATTGCACAGCAAACTATTCTGTTCCCTTCTTGGAACTGTTACAAGTGATCTATTATTTATTAGTAGACTGTGGATCTTTATGCGAAATAAAGAATGTGTAAATCTTTACCAAACCGAATGAATGAAGTCATTGGATGTTTTATCGAGCATTGATTTAGATTGATTAATTGTGTTATATTTCAAGTTTTTCGTTAAGTCTGCTATCATATTCGTGTATGTATTTGTATATATTCGTTACGAAATACACACTGAAAATATGTGTATGAAGAAAATTGAATTTGTACTGTTTAATAAACAAAAATTATATTAATTTCGAAGTGGGCTATCTTTTTGTTCCGGAAAATGTACAGTCCGTATATCTCGTTGGTTAAAGCATGCGAACATTCTTGAATTCAATGTGTTGGAGCCAAGAATTACCACGAAATTCTTCTTTCTGCAAGAAATTTCCGTTAACGAAGTACACAGCAAACTATTCTGTTCACTTCCTGGAATTGTTACAAGTGACCTATTATTTATTAGTAGACTGTGGATCTTTATGCGGAATAAAGAATCTGTAAACCTTTACCAAACCGAATGAATGAAGTCATTGGATGTAATATCGAGCATTGATTTTGATTGATTAATTGTGTTATATTTCAAGTTTTTCGTTAAGTCTGCTATCATTTTGTCCCTCTATATTTCGTTAATAATTCTACTTCTTTAAATAAAATTAGATAGGTTAACGAAGCTTCGTTTCACTTTATTCGCATATGTTACGAAAGGCACACTGAAAATATGTCTATAAAGAAAATTGAATTTGTACTGTTCAATAAACAAAAATTATATTAATTTCGAAGTGGGCTATCTTTTTGTCCAGGACTGTACATTTTCGTTCCATTAACGTTTCCCATTTTCGTTAATGGAACGAAAATGTACAGTACGTATATCTTGTTGATTAACGGATTCGAAAATTCTTGAATTCAATGTATTGGAGCCAAGAATTAACACGAAATTCTTCTTTCTGCAAGAAATTTCCGTTAACGAAGTACACAGCAAACTATTCTGTTCACTTCCTGGAATTGTTACAAGTAACCTATTATTTATTAGTAGACTGTGGATCTTTATACGAAATAAAGAATGTGTAAACCTTTACCAAACCGAATGAACGAAGTCATTAGATGTAAAGCAGGTCCTACAAAATATTGAGCATTTTGATTTTGTGATTGATTAATTGTTTTATATTTCAAGTTTTTCGTTAACTGTGCTATCATTTCGTCCCTCTATATTTCGTTAATAATTCTACTTCTTTAAATAAAATTAGATAGCTTTCATTCGTATATGTTACGAAAGGCACACTGAAAATATACGTATAAAGAAAATTGAATTTGTACTGTTTAACCCTTTGCACTCGGTTGTCCCCTCTGAGGCACCACTAAAAATTGCGGTACCATTATTCAAAATATTGTTTACATTATTAAATATATCGATATCTAATCAATTACTAGACATTTAGGTATTGTATGAGGTATTATACCAATTTCATATGCATAAAATTTCAAAAATCATAGGGAATGGAAATATTCTAGATCGGAAGAAATGTTTAATTTTCCAGTTAAAATAGTTCCGAGTGCAAAGGGTTAATAAACAAAAATTACATTAATTTCGAAGTGGGCTATCTTTTCGTCCCGGAATGTACATTTTCGTTAATGGAACGTCCGTCAATGTTGGTTTCCTCAACGTATATGTCTCCTCAACATATTTAATAGAAAAGCGTAAAAATTCAAATAAGAACACAGTAAGTTTTGAAAAAGGATTCCGCTGTTTAATTGAATAGTTCTGAGAATATGTATTATTGCGGATTATCTAATACTTTAAATGCAATAAATTAATCTATTTCTACATAAAGATATTTTGTCATTATATCTTATAATTATACTGGGTGCATTTTTCTTCTTTTTGCAAGAAATTTCTGTTAACGAATCCCACAGCTATTCACTTCTTGTAATTGTCACTGATCTATTCTTTATTAGACTGCGGATCGTTATGTAAAATAAACAATGTTTACATTGATTGCAAGACAAAGGAGCGAAATAAAAATTTCTTTGTTCTTTTAATTATGTGATTGAGCTGAAACCAATACGCTGATGTCTTTAAATCTTTTTGATACGTCCGCTATTTTAAATTGGGCTTACCCATTTTTATTATAAAATTTTATTATGAATTGTCAATATATATTATTTTTATTATAAAAATGGGTAACATTTTTATTATAAATGCATAAAATCCGCAATCTATTTATTAGTGGAAATAAATATAGTATTTAGTATATAAATTGTTTAACGTACAATTGTGTGGCTAGGTTGGTTTCGCAAAATAATTATATAATAATATTTATTCAATATCTAACTTGTATTTGTGTTCTTATTTTGGTCTGTGTTTATTATACATTTTCCGAAACCGTGGTATCGAACAAACAGGAACGGGTTACGGCAAACACTTGGGCGACGAAAGTTAGGGTTCAGCGGTTTTAAGCTAGCTCTTGAACAATGGATTTCGCGACAAGGCCTCGGTAAACCATAACTCCTGCCGCCGTTGCACTCATATACATATTTTTGTCGCGCGTGTAGTTGATGCTTGCAGTATATGCAAGTTTGATTACGGTAGAAGATGCCTCGTCAGCATAACAGACATCCTTGTTATCGTACCGGAGTCCAAGGTTACACCGTTGGTGCCTAACTCGAGACCGATTTGTTCCTTCTCCCATTTTTCTTTATCGTGGATACTTCAACCGACATGTTCTTGTTTGGCTCTCTTTCCAAGTTTCGTTACGGGAACATACAGTGCACCACGAAAGTATTTGAACGCACTTTAAAACAGTATAACTTTTTTATGATCGGACCAGACGACCTGACTTTTCTTGAGCAATTAGAAGAATTATTTATTATTATTTATTTGTTTAATGTTGCTTCAACAGCAAAGGCCATTAGCAACACGGTATATTTTCTTACAATATTTTGTACATATTTGTATCCTTGATATACTGGGCAAGACCGACGATATGTTCCTCAGGGGTCTCATGGAAATCACCGACAGAAATTTCCCCGACGCGGTTTTCACCGACAACATTTCACCGACTCCAGATTTGACCGACAATAACTTTGGCCGACAACGCCTTTAACCGAAAACGACTTTGATCGACAACGATTTTGACCGACAACGAATTTGATCGACAACGAATTTGTCCGGCAACGATTTTGACCGGCAACGACTTTAGTCGACGACAGTATTATGTTACTGTTGGTTATCACTGTCGTCGGCTAAAATCGTTGCCGGTCAAAATCGTTGCCGGACAAATTCGTTGTCGATCAAATTCGTTGTCGGTCAAAATCGTTGTCGATCAAAGTTGTTTTTGGTTAAAGACGTTGTCGGCCAAAGTTATTGTCGGTCAAATCTGGAGTCGGTGAAAACCGTGTCGGGGAAATTTGTGTCGGTGATTTCCATGGGACCCGTTCCTCAGAACCTAACAGAATAGGTAAGGATTCAGGCAACTTGGCATTTTTCCTTTCATTTTCGTATTTTTTGCATTCTATTATTAGATGCTTCATATTAATTGGTACTTTACATATATCGCAGATCGTGTTTTCTTTTTCATTTAGCAAAAATGAATGGGTTATTTCTGAGCGTCCAATTCTGATTCTAGAAATTGAGATTTGAATTTGACGATGTACTGGACTTGGAAACTTTTGCCACTTAAGATCCGCTCCTTCGTTATGATATTTTTCAATGTAATTTCTTTTAATTTTGTCAAATACGTGTTTCCTAAAGATTTCATTCATGTAGATGGTTTTTGAGATCGTTTAGTCTGGTATAATGGCTGATCTGTTTCATTTGATTTACCAAATGACATGCAAAGAAGATTTTGAAAAAATTGCAATTGCTAAGAATTACGTGAGAAAGTGAAAGAGGCACCATATAACCTTTTCATTAGAGCCCGTAATGAAAATTTAAAATATGCGTTTCGTAGATGTATGTTAGTTATGCACATGCTGAAAATTTCATCGATATCGGTTGACGCAGAAAAAAATGACGTACATCGAAAGATTTAAGAATCTGTGGATTTTAAGCAGAACACTTGTAGCTCTTAGGTATGTTAATCGGTTTTGATGAAATTTTCAGCATGTGTATAACTAACATAGATCTACAAAACATATATTTTAAATTTTCATCAAGGGTCCAAATAAAAAAGTTTTAAAAAATGCTTTTTTTATTTTTGCATGCAGCCTTGTAAATTGTAATTTTTGGAAAATCTTTTTTGCATATCATTTCGTAAACCAATTCTTCTAATTGATTATAAAAAATCAGGTCGTTTGGTACAATTATAAAAAAGTTATACTGTTTTAAAGTGCGTTCAAATACTTTCGTGGTTCACTGTACTAGTATGTTCAGAGAATCATAGCAATATTCGACTTGGATTTTTTTGAGAAGTTAAGACAATTAGTTTACTACATGCAAAGGTGGGCATTATTTGGCGAAATTAATATTTCAAATACTATTTAATACTGTAGATTTTATTTTGCTAAAAGATAATAGTATTTTAAATAAAGTATACAATTTCGAAAATGAAATATATTTATTTTAACAATTTGAACCACTACATAAAGTATTTCTGTTTCAAGTTCTAGTCATTCCGGCCAATAGGAATTTTCTCCAAATTTCTTTTTCACGTCATGCAGTAAACTAATTTGTTGTAACTTCTCAAAAAATTCCAAGTCCTATGACCCAATATTATAAAAGATATTGTCCTTTTAAAATTGTCCAAATACTACTATGATTCACACAAAACAAATCGCTTTTCTAAAAACATTTTAATTCGATTCTAGTAAAGTATCAATAATAGGTCAATTATTGAAAGTAATTTCGGTATTTTAAGGTGAAATAGAGACCAATTTTTTTATTCAAACAATGAATAAGATATTTTCCCTTTTGTTCGATGATCTGTTGCCAAAAAGAATAGATAAGAAAATATTTTATTGATCAAAGTTCATCACTTGAATAAAGAAATTCGGCTTTATTTCAACTTAAAATACCGAAATTACTTTCTTGCCAACCCAATAGATTGGATACTTTCACTTTTAAACTTATAAATTTATAGAAGGCACGAAGTGATCGCCTGCTATAGACGCTAATTTGTTTCGAAAACAATAACCAATATTTCTCGAAATTTAATGGATAGATTCAGTTGCGACCCTTAAATTTTAACTATACGCACGTTTTTAAATGAAACATAAATATACACGTGGTGAATTTTATACAATACCCTCGGAAAACTAGTCGAAACTGATCGTTTAAAACTAGCCAAAAAGCAGTGGTTTGTAGTGGAAGCTATATGTATTGCATCGGATGCATTGTTGACTCAAAAAATGATCACAAAATGCCATTGTGTATATTGCAAATATTGTAGTTTGTATACCGACGCGTGTAAATAAAGCTTAATAGAATTATTTAATTTCTGTCACTGTATCCGTTTTAAACCTCAATTTTATTTTCATGACTAAAAACGAGCTATTCATAGACTTCAAGAAAAACATTCCGCTTTATACAAAAATCATTGATGGGTCAATTAATGCCCCACTCACAGCGACTCAAATTTGGAATCAAACCGAACACGGCCCTCATATCCGGAAAGCATACAGCAAACACCATTGAATTCCTTAAAGAGATCTAGAAACACTACAAAAGTTCTAGTTGTTGATGCGACGTTAAACCTTAATATAAAAAAAAAAAAATCATTGAAGACACGTTCATCGAAAAATTGTAATATTTAATGAGTATTAAAGAAAGAATTGTTAAAGTTCAGCTTTCGTTTCGATATCCTAGCTTTGCATGTCTGAAAGTCTAAATAAATTTAAGAAGCAAATGTTTATAAAAAATTAAAGTACAAATAGATATGTAATATACATATGTAATACGCTTACCTTTTCTAAAATGGTCGCTTTGTTCAATCAACTTCTTTCCAATTGAATAAAAGTTGGGATCTATAGAAAGCCAAAAATTCGTTATAATAATTCTTTGACTTCTCTTACTAGTAATTGAAACAAACAATTTTTATTTTGCATGCGAGTCCACAGTCTAGTCATTATTATAATTACAACTACAAATATGTAGAATGAAACCTGTAACTCCTACTTGTAATTCAATATTTTTTTATTTAGAATACAAACGTAGATTGAAACTTGTAACTCCTACTTGCAATGCAGTCAAACAATTTTTATTTAGCATAGAAATCCGCAGTCTGGTAATTATTATAATTCTATCTATGCATTTACGACGAAATTGGTTGTGTGAAATATAAAACAGTAAAAAATTTTAAAAATTCAAGAATGTTATAATGTTGCTTTTAATGTAACAGAATCGTTTAGGGATGAAATCAATTTTTATGTTATTCCTGCTTCCCGCAATCAATGCAAAACATTTTTATTTTCCATAAAGATCCGCAGTCTAATTATAATTATAGCTACAATGAGGATTATAGCGGGGATCAAAAAGTTTAATTAGCCTTTGCACGTCCAATAATGAAATATCGCTGAAAATGTAGGTTTCGTACGTCAGTTCACTGTTTTCTTCGGACGTTTTACCCTTCTGTAACAAACGCGTAGCAGCCCTGAGACGAGTTGTAGACTTTACAGCCGAATCGAATGGTAAGGGCAACGAAACGCGGACTCGGGGAACTCTTGCCCTGCCAACACCTATACCTTTCATGTCGTTTCTTCGTGTATTTCACATTTTACTTTTACGAACTCGAGAACCAGAGATTGTTTATTTTAACTATTCAGTTCGTTCCAAGTTCAATCCAAGAATTATTTCAAGTTCCCACTATTAACATTTCTTATTGATTGCATCTACAAATATATTTCAGGACTGTTTCTATTTACACGACTATCCTAAGATTTGGAAGATTTTCATTAAATCTTAAAAATGTCAATTGAAATTCGTAAACTTTGGAAGAAGAACAGACTCTTCTCTCTTTAAATTTCTTCTCTAGAAATTAATTTAAATCCACCACCTATTCACATCACTCCTTTTGTAACACAAATAAAACCGTCGAGGATGTGCGAGATCATGGTCCTCTTTCTGATGACGGAACGGAAGGATGTAATGAATAATTCTGTTTTTATTAAATACAACACACATTTCTGAGCAAGTTACAAATATATTAGTGTACTCGTTTACCTTTACCTTTACTAATCCCTTAGTAAACTAAGGGACCCTTACTAATCAAAATGTTTAGAAATATATCGGTATAAGTCAATTTTAATTAGATTATGTTTCGTGTTTTTTTTTTATTTAATGCAATTTGAATCTCAAGATAGGGATTACTTTGCAGTACCGTACAGACGTTTCAATACATTATGATACTTTATATAATACAATATAAATTATAATTAATTGAATTTAATATATTAATCTTCACATACAGAAATTGTGTGTGTGTGTGTGTGTTTATAATATTCTCAATCTATAGATTTGTTTTTGCAACCACAATGTGTATATGGAATATTTTGTAACAACAAACACGAACCATTATTTTACTCAAAATTCCATATATGTACGTACGTGTTCCTGAATCCAGAGTTGGGCAAAAATTTAATCAACGATTGACGAATAAATTTCTACTTCAATAGTTAATCGCAATTAACAATTAATCTCTTAGTTTAGTCGTTAATTGCGGTTAACGATTAAATACTTATTAATCGTAAATTACGATTGACGATTACATTCCTTTCAATTGTAATCGTCCATCGGATAATTGATTAATGATTAACTGCTGAAACTTCGAAATGAAATACAGGATCAAGACTGTATGAGTACCGAAAAAAATGTAAACTGAGTTTTTATTGAGATATATTTCTGTCAATTCTCCATCTCCGCTCTCTGTCTCTCTCTCCCTCCTTATTACAGTTTATGGATAAATCAATCTTCATCAATCGATTGAAACAATCGCCGATTTTTCAATGATTTCTTCTTTTAATCAACGATTGACGATTAACTTCATCAATCGATTAAATCAATCGCCGATTTTTCGATGATTTCTTCTTTTAATCAACGATTGACGATTAACTTCATCAGTCGATTGAATCAATCGCCGATTTTTCAATGATTACTTTTTTAATCGTACACATTAATCAATCAATCTTGATTAAAATTTTAATCGATTAATGTCCAACTCTGCCTGAATCTCATAGTGACCACTATGATTCGAATAATATTCGATACAATATTTAACCCTTAGCAGTCGAGAGGTGACTCAGAGTCATCACTAGTAGATCTTTATGCACTTATGGCTAATGAAAATTTGCAAAAAATGCTAGAATATAAAATTCGATAGAATTTAGTAAGATTTTTATTTGATTTGGATCTGCAAAGGCTGTTCCCATTAAAAATATGATTTTATTTCACGCCACCTTCTTAAAATATGTCTATAAAAATCGAAAATTGCATAAACATCCATAGCCGTCACTAAAAATTGTTGTACTATTATTCACAATATTGTTTACATTATTAAATAATATATTGTCTTACTGTATTAAATATATTAAAGATCTCTGTGCAAAATAAAAATTGTCCAAGTCAATTGTATGAAACTGAAGTTAAATGAAAATGTACATTCTTTTTAAATCATCTTAAAAAGTCGGAAATAATATCAAAATATCTTTAAATTTTTCTAATGTGTGTTCAGTTTTGTATTTGACCTGTTCATTTTTACCATAGACGCATAAAATCCGCAGTCTACTAATCAGTTACTACACATTTAAGTATTGTACGAGGTATTATATCAATTTCATATCCATAACATGAAAAAAATCATATACAATGGAATTAATTATTCTAGGTCGGAAACAATGTTTAATTTCCACATTAAAGTAGCTCCGACTGCAAAGGTTTAAGATTACTAATCGACGTTGTAATCTCTTTAAAAACAACTTGACATATTTACAGAATGACAGCCGCATTCGACTTTCTCTGACACCTAGTTCCTCCGGCGCACCTCCTCCGTGTTCTGATGTATATACTGGGGTGAAAGGGCGAAAGCGTGGAGGTGATAATAAGCCGTAAAGACTGTGAGACGCATCGGGCATGCGTGAAGCGTTCATTCCCTTCGGCTTTGCGGACCGGCCGATGTCAGCCACGCTCCAATCGTCCAAGTGGCAATATTTTAGTGAAATTATTACGGACGAAGATGTCACTGGTATTTCGACCGTCTCGAGTTACGGGAAAAGAGAAAATAGAAAAGAATCGTCCTACGTTGAAGAGATTTGTACAAATCGACAAACTTCTGCATCGATAACACGTGCGAATCACGAACAACCCTAAATGTTTTAGTGTTTGGTACCGCACAGTGGGCCAGAATCACAAAAAGCTGGACTAAAATCCCGCCTCTGTTTTGTTTTTTGGGGCTGTAAAATGTAAAAATTAGGTCGTTGCATATGAGATGATCGATTTCAGACTGCAAATTTTAATTCAATATGCATGTAGTGTGTATGTCAGGGTAAATGTGATTAATCCGGTGATTATGTATAATTGCCGGTTATTATATATAATAGAATTTATGTAATGTTTTCGGGGCACAGGTTCGATCAATTGTTGAAAACAAAGCAATTTTGCAACTTAAATAATTCTCGATGTTTCAGGTATGGACCATTTTCAAGAGAAATACACTACAGTACACTATACATAGTATACATTATTTTACAGACGCATATTTCTCTTGAAAATGGTCCATACCTGGACTGAAACGCCGAGAATTATTTCAGTTGCAAAATTGCTTTGTTCTTAACAATCGATCGAACCTGTGCGCCGAAAACATTACACAAATTCTATTCATTATCTACGATCGACAAAACGGAATATTTATTATACAGGGTGTCTAAAACAGGACACCTAAATATCTCTTCAGGTTATTGTGATGCAAAAAA
>CM052274.1:3215002-3239956 GCA_028455795.1 Lasioglossum marginatum
AGGCTCGTAAAACCCGTCGATCGACCCTTCAGAAGAGCGACGGTTAAAAAGGAGTAAAACAGAGAGCAGCTTTGTGTCTCGTCACACGAGAACCCCGGGCGTAAACGTGGGTTGCGATACAAGCAGCGAAGTAACTTTTCGAAACGAGAAAGCGACGCGCGACGAGGAGAGAAAACTCCGAGCTCCGAGGCGTAAAAGTTTGTCGGTGTCGGTGACGTCGACGTCGGGTTACCCCTCTACCCGGGGGTGATTTGTGTAGGAACGCGGTTTATGGGCGCCCGTATTTGCTTGCCTGATCCCGGGCGTTGAACGGCCAAGGCGTGATTTAACGACGTCGACAAATTTGATTTGTTTCCGATACGAGTGCAGCAACGCGAGAATAAATAAATTTTTTGATCGCGTTTACTTCTAGGGAGGGGCGGGCAGGATAATCGTCAGTGTAAGGGGCACGGGAAAATCGAAACACTTCTGATAGCGATAAAAAATTTCATTTTCAAGGAAATGTCCTTACCATTTTTTTGCAGCAGCATCAAAAATTTATTGAAATTCGTTTTCCATCGTGTGGGTGTCCACCAAGTAACGTCGTTTTACTACTTTTGTTATTTTGTACAAGCTTGAAACACAGTCCAATTAATTTTATGAGCATCTTTATGCATTTATGAAGAAGTTAATTGGGTGAAATATAAAACAGTAATAGATTAGAAACATTCAAGAATATATTGTAATGTTGTTTTGAACGTAACAAAGTTCAAATCAATTTTTATTTCACGATCAATTCAGAATATTTGTATTTTATATAAAGATCCGCAGTCTAGTTATAACCAATCTCCGAGTAATCTGTTTTATTTTCGATTTATGAAAAGCATTATTGAAGGAGAAAAAATTCTTTAAACCATTAAGTATTAAGCATGTAAGTTTGTATAAACTTCGGAATTCCAGTCATAATTTATAGCACAATAACTTTCCAGTATTTTTGTTTTAATATTGTAGATCAAGGATATATTGTAGCTAATAAAATCTCGAAAATTGTAAAATTATTGGAAAACAGAACGTGAACATAATTTAAAATTAGATTTAGAAAGCGTATTAAAAAATATCTAATTTATTATAAACAGACTGCGGATCTTTATGCAAAATAAAAAATGTTCGCATTGATTGCAGGACACAGGAGCCAAATAAAAATTATATTCTTCTTTTAATCATCCAAATAACTTGAAAATAATACATTGATGTCCTTAAATGTTTTTAACATGACTTTAAATTGTACGTGGCCATTTTTGTCATAAATGCGATATTGATATTAATTGCTAAACAATTTACATTTGTACGAATTCTTCCTAATTTGCAAGATCTATGGTTGTTAATTGCTAGAATGTTGCCGAAGCCTCTTTCTCCGCAGAGGACAATTATCTTAGCTGTCAATAACGATGAAAAATAGATTTCTCCGAACTTTATCTGAAAAATCCAAGTATTTTCGGATACATTGGTTTTTGGAACTGAACGTCAGAATTACCTAAGAACTGTTTATGCACGTGCCAGGATGTTGTACGCTATGCACTCCCGCAGTTGGCACAATGATTGCCATGGTCTCTACAATCTTGCTATTATTAGCTACTTGAGATGTTCATTTTACCAGTTGTTCTAATTAAAAGTGGCTTATACATTATAGCTTCTTTCCCTTTACAAATCCTGCTTGAACCGACGATATTTTAACCCTTAGCAGTCAGGTGACTCTGAGTCACCACTACAAATTGCTGTATTATTATTCAAAATATTGTTTACATTATTAAATATGTTGGCATCTATCCCAAATAGCACCCGGACATCCGACGGATGTCCAGTGGAGCTCTGTACATCCCACGGACGTCCGAATAATGTCAACGGACATCCGGTGCTATCTGAGTAATAGACTGCGGATTTAATGTATTTATGACAAAAATGCGTAAGTGTAATCTAAAACAGCAACAACATTAGACGAATTTAATGCTACTGCATATATCATTTTCAACCTATTAAACATTTTAAGAAAGAAATTATATTTTTATCGCAGCCCAGTTTGTTGCTATTCAGCTAGAATGTTTTTATTTTACATGAAGATCCGCAATATACTAATCAATTACTAAACATTTAAGTATTGTATCAGATATTATATCAATTTCATATCCAATAAACGATCCACAATGTTAATGCGGCTATAAAAATCAAGATATTGACCATGTACTATGGCAATGTCCCACATTTGAAGAACAGTGATTAGAAATCAAGTAATTACAGAAACTACATCTTTTTCTTCCGCTCTCATGCAATGTCCTACTCTCCAGACCTACGGTGCAAATACGGTGACTCCCACTAATATTCGGACGCTCTTAAAAAGACGATAACTTTTTCAATATTGTACTATACGATTTGAACTTTTTTGGGAAGCTAGAGCAATTAATTTGCTACAGGATGTGAAAAATGTTTTTTCAAAAATTGCAATTGATCGGAATTGTAGAAAAAATACTAAAAGTTGCATTTTACAACTTTTTTATGTGGGCCTGTATTGAAAATTTAAAAAATACGTTTTGTAGATCTGTGTCAATTATATGCACTGTGAAAGTTTCATCGAAATTGGTTGATGCGGAAGAAAAGGTTGGGCACTGAAAGATGTAAGAATCCTTAGATTTATTGCAGTTACAGGCCGAAAATCGTGAAAATCTGCAATTTTTACCATCTTTACATGTTTGTAGCTAATTGCAACGTCGACCGATTTTGACGAAATTTTCAGAATATGTTTAATTGACACAGATCTGCAAAATGTATTTTCTAAATTTTCAATATAGGCATAAAAAAGTTGTAAAATGCAACTTTCAGTATTTTTTCTACAATTCCGATCAATTGCAATTTTCGAAAAAATATTTTTTCACATCCTGTAGCGAACTAATTGCTCTAGCTTCCAAAAAAAGTTCAAATCGTATAGATCTACAAAATATATTTTTTAAATTTTCAATATAGGCCCACATAAAAAAATTGTAAAATGCAACTTTTAGTATTTTTTCTACAATTCCGATCAATTGCAATTTTTGAAAAAATTTCTTTTCACATCATGTAGTAAACTAATTACTCTAGCTTCCAAAAAAAGTTCAAATCGTATAGATCTACAAAATGTATTTTTTAAATTTTCAATATAGGCCCACATAAAAAAATGGTAAAATGCAACTTTTAGTATTTTTTCTACAATTCCGATCAATTGCAATTTATGAAAAAATATTTTTCCACATCCTGTAGCAAACTAATTGCTCTAGCTTCCCAAAAAGGTTCAAATCGTATAGTACAATATTAAAAAAGTTATCACTGAATCACTGTATGTAAACTGACCTACTCGTTTCTGAAAGACTGTGATTTAAAAATTTAAGAAAACAATACATCTTTAAAACTGCTTGTGTAGTGGTCTGCGATGGTTTATAATTTGTATTATATAAAGTATCATAATGTATTGAAACGTCTATACGCAGTACTGCAAAATAATCTCTACCTTGAGATTCAAATTACATTAAATAAAAAAAAAATTTCATGTCCATAAAATGAAAAAGTCATATACAATGGAATTATTTTAGCTCGGAAGGAATGTTTAATTTTTGAGTTAACACTGAACCTACCGAGCCTTAAACGTAACTGGTACATGTTCCCTCATATAAAAATGACAATATTGATTTTATTTAGACTTTGTGCAGCTCCTATTGTAATATGTGCTCCACTAAAGATATCTATACAGGGTGGTCCACGCAATTGTTTCAAGTCATAACTCCGTTATTATTGCATTTACGAAAAAATGCCAAAGGAGAAAGATAAATGGTTCGAAGAGCACTACATCTGTAGGCCTTAAAATTTTTTATAGATGCAGCAGTGCATGTGCAATTAACAATTGCATCGTTTCTTTAAATAGAAATGCATATTCTTTTTTACACAGATCGATTCTTCTGTTCATTCTGCGTAAAAAATGATTAGGGTACCATACGCAAAAAATTATTAGATCTCGAGATATTTTCAAAAAATGTCTTTATTGAAGAAGATGCTCAAGTGCTTCACGACAACGTAGTAAACGTAAACACCCTTTCGACAGTGTTATCATAAGCATTTCATCATTCAGTAGCAATTCACGTATCGTAACTCGAGTACGAAAACTAAGAATTTGAATAAGTGTAACTGTACAATTTCACTAAATACAAGAAAATGTATTTTACTAACAGTGAGAAACAAGATATGTACGACACTTTTGTGTTGTGTGACAAAAATACGAATGCCGCCGCAAGACTGTACCAGGAGAAATATCCATAAGAAATGTTTAGAATGTAATGGAGAAGCGTTTGAGCATCTTCTTCAATAAAGACATTTTTTGAAAATATCTCGAGATCTAATAATTTTTGCGTATGGTACCCTAATCATTTTTTACGTAGAATGAACAGAAGAATCGATCTGTGTAAAAAAGAATATGCATTTCTGTTTAAAGAAATGATGCAATTGTTAATTGCACATGCACTGCTGCATCTAAAAAAAATTTAAAGGCCTACAGATGTAGTGCTCTTCGAACCATTTATCTTTCTCCTTTGGCATTTTTTCGTAAATGCAATAATAACGGAGTTATGACTTGAAACAATTGCGTGGACCAGTATATACAATCTTTTCTCATGATATTATTTTCATTATATCAATAATCGTAAAATAAAAAATCCGCTTAAAATAGATCCGAGTGCAAAGGGTTAAACTGCGTGGTGCAGACGAGCTAAAAAATGTTTGATATTTTAATCTCTAACCACGTAAATGATGTTTGGAGTACATAAATAAAATCCTCTATCCCCCTAATTAGAACCACCGAAGCTGTACCAAAAGCAAGCATTAAGAAACGATTTGTAACCGAGATAAAAACTACGGTTAAGTCAAAGGACGCAAGGTCGTGACCGTGTTATTAATGTGGGTGTTTCTGAAAGAAGTGAATTCGAAAAAATACTGCAACCGTTTTGAATGGAGTAGGTAGGTAGAAGAGAAAAAGAAGCTGCGCGGCGGAGGTTGTTAAAGCGAGATTTACGTGTCCGAGACAGCTGCGCGTAGGCATAAGTCTTCTTCGTCCCATGGCTCACGGACTCACGGAAGGGTACCGATCAGGACACGGAAAAGGATCACGTTCGTGAGCCGGACACTTCTACAAATGACTTCAGGAAACTACACGCCCCTTGACGGCTGCCGCGGCACGTAGCACACGCATTTCTATTTACTTTAACGCGCTACAGACCTGTCAAAAGTTAGATCTATCTGGTCGCATCTGTTTCTCACACCCTTACCGCTTCGGAATCCGCGGCGATTCCGTCTCCTCGTTTATTGGAAATAATCTTGGTTCTCAACCCCTTGACGTAGCCCCGAAACGAGCATGATTTCCTAAACGATTCGTCGCCGGGATACTTGAGCGATTAGAGTGAGCGTTGAACCGTGAAAAGGGACACGCGTGGCTGCGACTTGTTAATTTACCGTGCGCGGCTGTCCCGCTCTCCGGTCTATCGACGAAAACAGTCCTCCTGTACGGGTTTAATTACTGTTTTCACTTTCGAAACGGGAGGCTGAAAGAAAGATTGTTCGTCGCAGGAATAACGCGGCATTAGAACACTTCTCGATCTTATATTCTTGCATCTTTCAACCCTTTGCACTCGGAGCTATTTCTTTCCTTTATTACGCACTTGCCGCATACGGTGCAACTAGTTTCCATTATCTAGCAATTCGGTTTGAATAATTCTTATTTAAATCTAAGTCTAAAGTCTTAAATCTAGGTAAGTCTTAGCGGTTAATGGATGTACTCCCAATGGCGCGATCCACATATTGTGACTCCCGCATTTTTAATATTGGACCATACGATTTGAAATTTTTCGGGAAGTTGGAACAAATGGTTTGCTGCACAATGTGACTAAAATTTTGGAAGAAAATTGCAAGTCGTCGAAATTGCAGACAAAATACTAAAAGTTGCATTTAACACTAGGTTTACGGGACCCGTCATGATGACGGGTTCTAATATTCTTAATTTGCGATTATTAAGATTGTACAGATGCTTTCCTGAGGAATTATTTACCAAATTTATTTCTTTGGCTATATATTATTGGAAAAATGGCCAAGAATTCGGACAGACATTCTTGTTATGTTTATAAAATAATGTGAAATAGTTATTTCTAGAGCTCCGTAAACCTAGTGTTAACAACTTTTTTATGTGGGACTATATCGAAAATTTTAGAAATACAAATTTTCAGAATATGTTTAATTGACACGGATCTTCAAAACGTATTTATGAGAAAAAATGCGTAAGTGTAATCTATAACAGCAAAAACATTAGACGAATTTAATGCTAATGTTATATCATTTTCAACCTATTAGACATTTTAACCCTTTGCACTCCGAATTATTTTTCAATTTTATTGCCAACAACTCTCTACTATTTTAAGCGTTTTATTTGATATTTACTTCAAAGGACAGTTCCTTGACCGCCACTTATTGTAAACAATTTTGTTTACTAATTATATTAAATATAGCCCTCAAACTTTGTTGTAATTTATATTTGTAGAACTTATATTTGGTTTTAACTAAAAAATAAGAGAAATTAAATAAATAAAGGAAGAACCAAATACATATAAAAACCCGTTTCATTTACATTTGTCTTTTTCCGATGTCGAGTCACACTCGACAAAGGAGTCCAAAGGGTTAAGAAAAATTTTACTTTTTAAATTTTCAATATAGGCCCACATAAAAGAGTTGTAAAATGCAACTTTCAGCATTTTTTCTACAATTCCGATCAATTGCAATTTTTGAAAAAATTTCTTTTCACATCCTGTAGCAAACTAATTGCTCTAGCTTCCCAAAAAAAGTTCAAATCGTACAATATTTAAAAAGTTATCGTCTTTTTAAGTCCCAATATTAGAGGGGGTCACTGTATGTTTTAAGCACTTCTTAAACATGTTTTAATTGCCCTAAATTCACTTGACTTAACTTGCACTAGTTCAAAAGGTTTTATCCTTTTTAATCCACGAATAAGTCAACTGTTGTTGACTTATTGTGTGTGTCGAGTAACTGTAGCACTTCGACATTCCGGAGCTATTTTAACTCGAAAATGTAACTTTTTCTGACCTAGAATATTTCCATTCCCTATGATTTTTCAAATTTTATAGATACAAAATTGGTATGATACCTCATATTAGGTTGGTAACTAAAATCACGACCTCCACATTTTCTCAAACAAAGTCTTTAAAACATACATTTTTTAAGCACGAGTATTTTATATCAAATTAATCGCAAAATTCAGAGCTTTCCAATGATATATAGTTGGAAAGGATTGGTCACTGAATGAGGTTATAATGATACGATAAAAGAATTACGAAAGAAAAGGTCGCGAATTTAGTTGCCAACCTAATACAATACTTAACACTAAACCACCGGTCAAAATGACCGGTTCCAGATCTTTTATTTTACATTTATTAAAATAATCACAATTATTTGATAAGAAATTATTGTATAGATGTCTTCAATAGAGCACATATTACAATAGGAGCCGCACAAAGTCTAAATCAAATTAATCTTGTCATTCTTATAACGGAGCATGTTCCAGTTACTTTTAATTGATTAGATACCGACACATTGAATAATGTAAACAATATTTTCAGTAATGGTACAGCAACTTTTATTTATGTTACAACCTAATCTGTTCGATATAGGGCTGCATAAAGGAATTTAAAACGAAGATCCAGTGGTACTCGCAACGATTTCTCAAGGAACATTGGAAAAGTGTGAGAAATTTTTAGGTCTGGGTTAGATAGTATTTTAATGTGATTCAATAATCCTACTATAAGTTTGTCTGGATAATTATCATTCACCTCCGTTCAGACTGCGGATCTTTATGCAAAATAAAATCTTTCTACCAGAATTGCAACTTGCAACAAGCTGGGGTGAAATAAATATTTAATTTCTTATAGAATATGGTAAATAGGTTAAAACTACTATAATAGTATATTTAAATTCTTCAAATTTTTTAACTGTCAGAAATTAGACCTACCCGTTTTTATCATAAATGCATAAAATCCGCAGTCTATTCATTAGAGACTAATGTTCATTCGCTGGTCATTTGGCCCATTTTTCATTTATTCCTATGTCAGATTTTTAATAGAAATATTGTTAGAATCGTGTTCTGGAAAGTAAGAATGAATACTTTATCTAAATATTTGCATACTTAAAAATAGTCTGTGAAATAGTATGGGTGATCATGTTCCACATATGAGAAGGACTGATTTATGTTACACCCAATCTGTTCGATATAGTGCTACATAAAAGGAAGATCTAGTGGATATAAGATATGAATTTAAAAGGAAGATCCAGTGGTACTCGCAACGATTTCTCAAGGAACATTGGAAAAAGGGGTGTGTGAGAAATTTTTAGGTCTGGGTTAGATAGTATTTTAATGTGATTCAATAATCCTACTATAAGTCCTATTCCGTTCATTCATTAGCAGACTGCGAATCTTTATGCAAAATAAAATCTTTCTATCAGAATTGCAACAAGCTGGGGTGAAATAAATATTTAATTTCTTCTAGAATATGGTAAATAGGTTAAAACTAGTAGTATATTTAAATTTTTCAAATTTTTTAACTGTCAGAAATTAGACCTACCCATTTTTATCATAAATGCATAAAATCCGCAGTCTATTCATTAAAGACTGATGTTCATTCGCTGGTCATTTGGCCCAATTTTCATTTAATATTGTTAGAATCGTGTTCTGGAAAGTAAGAATGTATACTTTATCTAAATATTTGCATACTTAAAAATAGTCTGTGAAATACTATGGGTGATCATGTTCCACATATGAGAAGGACCTATTTATGTTACAACCTAATCTGTTCGATATAGGGCTGCATAAAGGAATTTAAAACGAAGATCCAGTGGTACTCGCAACGATTTCTCAAGGAACATTGGAAAAAGGGGTGTGTGAGAGATTTTTAGGTCTCCCATGCAAGAGCATGCGGGCATCGTAACGCGATATTCAGATACATTCGACGAGTATAGACAAACAATTTGCCAGCATCCGATCAATTGACTCACATTACACCTGAGCATTTAAATCGTTGCGTTTGTATCTATCCGATATGCAGTGTAAGGGTAAACAGTGTAGATACGATTTCTATGTAACTAGTCGTTACGTGTTCTCTGATTCGCCACTACTTCTTCACACATTATTCTCTCAAGAGATACATATCATAATCGCTAGACAGCGGTCCTTCATGGAAATAAAAATTTTCTACCTGAATTGCAACAAACTCAAGTGATATGGAAATTTATTTTGTTTCTTAACCTTTAACTGGTACA
Source organism: Lasioglossum marginatum (assembly GCA_028455795.1). Classification (NCBI taxonomy): domain Eukaryota; kingdom Metazoa; phylum Arthropoda; class Insecta; order Hymenoptera; family Halictidae; genus Lasioglossum; species Lasioglossum marginatum. Next base: position 3,224,369 of record CM052274.1, read on the forward strand.
CTGGGGTCTCTCATGACCCCAACGAAAATTCTGTACCATTACTTTCCCTGCTATATTGTACTAAAATCGCATATATCAACATTTTTTAACTTGTTTAGAACATTTGGATTATACAGTAGCCTTAAATAATATGTAAACTTACAACTATCTGAAAAAGTGTATACAAAATTTTATAAGGATCCTAAGGATGATACTTTATATAATCTGTCTAAACACTATACCACTTAAGGATTAATGTGTTAAAATTCTATTGAAGTTTTTATTATTTTAAATTACACTTACTCGTTTTTGTCATATAAGAGTGCATACATGTAAAATCTGCTGTCTTATAATCGCCGAACTGAATCGTTCGTTTTCATCGCATGGCGAACAATTTAGTAATTATAAAAACCGAGAGAAGTCATCGCTATTGATAACTAGAGGATTTTTATGGCAAAATAGACATTTTCTGCATTAATTATAAGTAGACAGCGGATTTTATGCATTTAGGACAAAAATGAGGTGTAATTTAAAACAGTAAAAACATCAGAAAAATTTTAAATTACTGTTATATTATTTTCAACCTATTAGACATATTAAGAAAGATAATAAATTTCTACCTCACGACAGTTTGTGGCAAATCAGGTACATAATTTTTATTTTGCATAAACGTCCAGGCTGTCTAATTAAAATTATAAAAATATAAATTTCTGTTTTTCTTTAATAATTTGAATAAGTTGAAAGTAACGTTGTTAATCTCTTTTTACTTTTTTACTGCTTTATATCTCACCTACTCATTTAACATAAATGTGTAAAACATAATACAATAACAATGCTGAATGAACTGAATTGAATTTATCCTGTCGCGTATAAATTCCTGCACTCTTTCGCATGTGTCAATTCATTGAACTATTGGGTTGGTAAGAAAATAATTTCGGTATTGAATAGATGAAACAGAACCCAATCTTTTTTATTCAAGCAATGAACTTTAATCAATAGAATATTTTCCATTTTGTCCGATGATCTTTTGCCATCTTTCTGGCAGCTTCGCAATTCCGCGCTCATCAAACTTCTGGTCCTTATCGGCAAAAAACTGATCCAAGTGCGCGATTTCAGGTCATTATCATTTCACCATAAAATACCGAAATTACTTTCCTGCCGACCCAATAAAATGACTGTATCTAGAATTCACCAAGGCAACTATTAATTTGAGAAACTTATAGAAAACGATCATTTTCCTTCCGATTGAGCTGCGACAGTGCGCAGGCATTAATGTCTAAAAAAGGAAGTTGTACGAATATCTAGAAAAATGGAGAAACATCCTATAAATTGTACGAGAGTGTGATTTGCATGCGAGAACGTCGTTCTACAAACCTTTGGCTAAAATCATGCCCTCTCCGGCATTTCACCGGGGAGAGGACCAATTATAGTCTCCCTCGGTGTAACAGCGATTTTGGAGGCAGGAACTTCGAAGGAGACGCACGTTTCTATCAAGCCCGGCAGTACTTGACACACTTTGGACCTTCACGGGATTCCATCCATTCTTATTGTCATTCTCTTGTGAACTGACTCTGTCGGCTACATTATTCCACGTAATTGCCATTCACACTATCTTCGTCCGTCGCACATTGGTGTATCATCGAACCTGTACAATCAACTCCGGCGACATCAACGACGGAAACGGAATGTTCGTCTTCGACCGGAAACGTCGATGAATAAAATAATAATCTCGTTTCGCGTAAGGAACCACTGAAGTTCGCACGAAAGAAAATAATTAATATTCACTGATCCCTCTCACTGAAAGTTCCTCGCGCATTTCGTTCTCCTGTTTCCCTCGGAACGGCAACCTCACTCTTCTCCGTACACTTTACACCCGGCCGACGGAACTTCGTCGTGGAAGGTAAACGTGAACACTTTGTCTGGTATATTTACAGTACGATACTAATTCTCGATAACCATATACATAAACAACATCCTGTCGGTGGAAACGATATTACGAGTTGTATACAAACAAAGTGTAGAATTGTTCGGATGTTGTTGACGAGCACAGCCAACACAAGAAACGCGAGTGTCTTTTTAGTAACAAGTCAATAGATTTCGATTAGCAGGTCGTTTAATAAGCTCCTCTTTATCCATCGCCGAACAAAATTAATCCAAACGATTTCCTCTGGAAATACACACAGCTGCTGGCCCTAAATCTGCGAGTATACTTGAAAAAATGTATCCGACGTTCTGACGACGGTGTTGCACGGTTGAAAACGCGCGCGTTAGCCCTCCAGAGACGGGTGGCGAGCTCTCAAAGATGGCGCGGCATCTTTTTTATCCCAAGGGGATTCACCTCGCGAGATCAATTCATTGGGCCGTGGCTGCACGTGTGTACTATTAAAACAGTGCCGTACGCATTTAAGTATACAACTGGATGCACGGTGCACGCCGGACTCCCCGTAGAGCGTGGACCAGCGTCCCTCCAACCTGCTACCCTTTCTTCCATCTTTCTCGCTCTAGCTCATCTTTCCCTCCCTCTTCTCGCGCGTCTCTCTGTCCCACCGTACACCCCCCTCCCATTCCTGGATCGCAATCCTGGAAAAGCTACCGTGGCAGAAACGCAGCCGCATAAGCTCCAGAGTTGCGCCACTGTCAGTGATTTCTAACGTGGGCGGTACTGACACCCCTTCCCGTCCCTCCCTCCCAGCCCCTACGCAAAGCGATAAAGGCTTTCATCGGGCTAATAGGGAAATCGCGTATCGCGGTCTCCTTTCTTTCCATCCGTCCGTCCGGTCTCTATTTCGAAATCGACGCAACACGGCCGATCGTACTTACATGCCTACGTTTATCGATCGAGGACGTTATCGTTTGCGAGATGTTCGAGAATCGAGCAAACAATACAAACGTACCCGAACGAAATTAACTCGATGCTGGTTGAGAATCACTGAGCTATGTGTTACACGAAAGCGTTGTTATACATCCAGATAACGCCTACCGACTCGATTGGTCGGCTGGGTTAGGTCTGGGTTAGGTCTTCGTCCCTAGTAGCCACGCCCCGCGCAGCCTCTATATACTTACCCCTACCTGACCGTCTCACCAACACAATCATCCACGAATACACTTTCTCCTTCCCGTCCCGCTCAACGCTGTAACATGTCGTTGCTGCCGCTTCCGTTGCTGCCACTCTCCCTAGACGGTCCCCTTCTATCGCGTTCTCTCTTTCTAATGCTCCTGCTCCTGCGCAACGCGCAAGTCGAGACCCGACGTGCTTGTGTGCGAATGGTGTGCGGAATGGTGTGCGTTTGTTCGCACTTTTCTGACCATCCGGTGGCCCAAGGGTAAGTTTCCGCTGTTCTCCATGTAAATTCTTCCGGCCCCTCTTCATTGCTGCCCGGTTAACTCTTTTCTCTGTTGTAAATGGCTGCGCGATAAACATACATTGGGTTACGTGTATATCGACGTACAGAAATATGCTAATTGTTCATATCACGCGCCGCGCGATTTTCGATTAATACTTTACCTACCGGAAGCCTATCAAGGCGGTAGACTCGTTTCCAAGATTGCAAGGGTGCGGGATTCGCATTCTCATTTCTCGATAGTACAAAAATGGGGGTTTTCAGTAGTCGAAAACGCTAAATAGAAGATCGATCTAGGGCGCCATCGCCCTCAAAAGTCCTATTTTTTCGTTTACGAGGCGTAATTTGCATTATTCGACCGCATGTGGCCATGAAAATACAGTGACTCCCAAAAATATTCGGACACTAGCTATAACTAACTTCACGACTCGATAATTCGTTTGTTGATAAAGCAATCGTCCTGGGAATTGTTTCTAGCAATAAAACATCTATTAATGTTGATAAACATAAATAATTTATTTGAAAAATTTACATACATTTCATAATAAAAATTATTAAAAGAAATAATGTACCACGAGATTCTGTTTGTAGACAAACGTTTTTCGCATTCTTGGAATATCGCGTTCCCAGAAGGCGATTGCCAGAGAAATATAATACGTGTCCGAATATTTTTGTGAGCCACAAATGGTCCATTATTTCGTTCAATAATTTTTATTATGAAGTGTATGTATATTTTTCAAATAAATTATTTATGTTTATCAACATTAATAGATGTTTTATTGCTAGAAACAATTCCCAGGGCGATTGCTTTATCGATAAACGAATTATCAAATCATAAAGTTAGTTATAACTAGTGTCCGAATATTTTTGTGAGCCACAAATGGTCCATTATTTCGTTCAATAATTTTTATTATGAAATGTATGTATATTTTTCAAATAAATTATTTATGTTTATCAACATTAATAGATGTTTTATTGCTAGAAACAATTCCCAGGGCGATTGCTTTATCAATAAACGAATTATCAAATCATAAAATTAGTTATACCTAGTGTCCGAATATTTTTGGGAGTCACTGTAGCTACATGCGCAGTTGTATGCTTCCGAATAATGCAAATTACGCCTCGTAAACGAAAAAATAGGACTTTTGAGGGCGATAGCGCCCTAGATCGATCTTTTATCTAGCATTTTTTACCAATGAAAAACCTCATTTTTGTATTATCGAGAAATGAGAACGCGAATCCCGCACCTTTGCAATCGTGGAAAAAGTTAGGGAATGCTTGGTTCTGAGTTATGAATGTTTTGGTTACTGGGTTAGGCATGTTTTGGTTTAATAAGATAATTAGAAATGACTTGCTTCGGTGAAATGATCAGTTTCGACCGAATGACGACGACGACCATAAATTCGGCTGTTGTGTTTAACTCTGGCTATTGCGATATTTAAAAATTGACATTTGCATTATTCAGAAGCATACAACTGCGCATGCAGCTATTTTCATAGTTACGTGCTGCCGAACAATGCAAATTACGCCTCGTAAACGAAGAAATAGGACTTTTGAGGGCGACAGCGCCCTAGATCGATCTTTTATCTAGCATTTTTGACCAATGAAAAACCTCATTTTTGTATTATCGAGAAATAAGATCGCGAATCCGGCACCCTTGCAACCCTGGAAACGAGTCTACCGCCTTAATAGGGTTTTCTATAATTGTGCTGTACCAAAAGAAAGCATAGAAATTTATTTTTACATTGCAATCTTAAACGAAACTATTAGATGACTTGTTAGTTCACAATGAAAATTGCTGTTGCTATTGAAGGTTCCATTAAAAAATGTTTAGCCACTTTAGCACCATAGATTTTTCAAAATTATGCAATAATCACCGGTCGGTAATGTGTTAACAGTGAACGGATCCTTTTAGTTCAGAAATATGGATATGTAGAACTATCTCCGGCGAAAAACATTCGATGAAACAAATCGAACTTGCATAGTAACTATCCATGTATTTGGAAAATATTGTTATTAGCAATTTCAGAGGAAAACGCGATGGTAAAACTCGTCGTTCATGAACGAAAGTATTCGAATGATCTTTAAATAGGAATAACTTTGACTACGGATCCTTATACAAGCTAAAAATGTTCTGCATTGATTGTGAAAAGCAGAAGTAAAACAAAAATTAATTTTTACAACGTATTACAATGTTCTTAAATTTTTCTAATCTTTTACTGTTTTATATTTCATCCAACCAACTTTTTCATAAATGCATAAGGATCCGCAGTCTAGTAATTATAATTGTATTAATAGTTTTAATATTAATAAAGCATCGTAACAAATTAAAGTATTCTCTGTTATAAGTTTCGATAGATTACGAAAAATAATTTGACCTTCTTTGATCAACTAGAAAAAATTGTAATTGGTACGAATTACATGAAAAAATGAAAAAGGTACTTTTCAAAAACTTTTTATTTAAGCTCGTAATGAAAATTTAAAATATGTGTTTTGTAGATCTATATATACGTTAGTTGTACACATGCTGAAAATTTCATCGAAATCATTTGACGTAGAGAAAACGACACGCATCGAAAAATGTATGAATCTGTGGATTTCAAACAGAAGTTGATCAAAAGTCGTGAAAAAATGCGATTGTCACCACTTTCAACCGCTTGTAGCTCATGTGTATTACTAATAATACATAGATCTAATTACTAAAAGAAATATAAGTCGTTTGGTGAATTTTTAAAAAATATATTCTGATTTAGAGGTCGTTCGAATGGGCCACTGTATGTCGGATTTTTATACGGTACAGAATCTAAAAATTTGATAGCGGTTCAAGGAAAGATTGAACTATACCTAAGCGTTGAACCAATTTTTATTAGCAATCTCTATTGTTATCTTTAGACTGCGGATGTTTATGCATTTTCCTATTTTTGTCGTCAAATTCCTAGAAAGTGGAATGAAATAAAATCCTATTTTTAATGGGAACAGCCGTTGTAGATCCATAACAAATGAAAATTGTACAAAATTCTATCGTATTTTATATTCTAGCCGTTTCCGAACATTTTCATAAGCCATAAATGGATAAAGATCGAGATGTGTCCTAATGTGCTGCCATGCTAGTTTAATCTCTTTAGATGTTTCTCCTAGAAACGGATTAGAAGGACACTAATTTTCTCTAATTTTCTCCTAGAATAGATCATTTAATATTTCGTAAAAGAATTAGACAACTTATTCATTAACTATTCCATCGAATTTGTGTAGTATGTATACAATAGCACATTTCTGGTTTTTAATAAGCGCAGAATGAAACATGTAGAATTTGTATTGTATCAACCATCTTGTTTCGACACGTAAAGTCACACTATTCATTGCTTCATGTAGGAGAAAAAATATCCTTTCGCAAGTGACATAATCCTTTTAACAACGTATTACTTTATCTTCAAGAAATCCATCCATTCAATTCCAAATTATACAAACTAAATACAAAATGTTTGTTGGTAACATGTATGATATAATTGTGCAGCTTCATATGGATTTTTTCCAATTATAAATTGGGATATAAATAAATTTATAAATATGGGAAATTATATTCCCATATATATTTGAGAGGCGTCGGTTGTTTATTTCGAAAATGGTTTTCCTTGAATTCTTAAGTTGTTTACATGAGAGGCAATGCATATTTATTTTTAAAATGGCGCGGTATATGTGTATTTGTTCATGGGATGGTAGTAATCCGCCTGGAAATTCTCGTTACGGTTGTAGTTTTAATTATACGCGCGGGAAGTTGTGCTCGGTCGGCAGGTAGCCAGATAGATTTTACGGCATGAAAATCGCTTCCAGATGTTGGTCATTTTGCGATAGAACGTAGCTTGTTCGGCGTAACAGGTTCCCACGCCAAAATTACTATGCCACCACACGAAAACTCGGAACGGAAATCTGTAGCTGGAAGTTTCCAGCTTTCACCTGTTTAACTTGTATTTCACGGTCAAAACATTAATACAAGACCGTTTTACAAAGGAACGACGACGTCTCAAATAGTGTCGCTCTATTCGTATGCTTTTGTGCAATGTGGTTTACTCTGATTACTGGATAGCGGATTTTATGCATCTACGGGAAAAAAATGAGTAGGTGAACATTGAAATAGTGAAAACATTAGAAGAATTTAAAACTGCTATTCTATTGTTTTCAACGTTTTAAACATATTTTGACAGAAAATACATTTCTAATTCACTCCACTTTGTTACAATGCAGATAGAACATTTCTATTTTGCATAAAGATCCGCTGTCTACTGATTACATTCAAGTTTCTTTTGGTTTTGCAAAATAGCTACTTGTTTATAGCGTATGTTCCTTCAAGGAAAATTGATAATCATTTATTTCGCAACAACTGTGATTTATATAAATAATTGACACCCGTCTTAAATCCCTCGAGAAATCAATTTTACATGATATTCAGTGGGAATCCGTAATTGTACACTTCAATCTCTCTAAAATAATAGGGAAAACCACGAAACTCTATCGAATTTGTTTGTTTCGCAGATATCTTATTACTAGACGGCAAATTTTATGCTTTATACGTATTTGTTGCAAAGGTTAGTAACTGTAGTTTGAAACAATAGTTATAGTTATTGAACAAAGTTACATTTTATTGCATAAAATTCCACGATCTATACATTTCTATTCTCTACTCTTTCATTTCCCTACTCTACTAATTTGCTTAATTACTTACTTAAATAGTTTCTTTCGAATATTTTTCATTCACTCTTTTCTATCCTTCCTGAGCGACGACTACCAGCGTATAATTACATGTGCGAATCGCCATTATTATTGTTTTCTATCGGTTTCGACTTTACTTTCTTTTTGTATTTCAACTCTAATACTTTCTATTGAACCAACAGATTATACTTTGCAAGTTTCTTAGCTCTAACCGGACCGAGCACAAAAAACGCGCGCGCGCGTTATTGTTTTATAAAAATAACACAATTAAATTCATTTAGATTTTTTCACATTTTTTATAACAATACGTGCTTGCATGTAGAAATTTATTTAATAATTTCTAATGGAAGCATTTTTGTGATTCCAATAATTATGGAATAAAATTCTGGCACTCGAGGGAAAAATAATGGAAATATATACCCCTTAAAAACGGTTAACGAAACGAATAAAATCTAACATGGGAAAGTTAATCCGAGAAAATCTTATTAAACATATATAGATCGAAAAATTATTTATTATTATTATTACTAGATCGCAATTTATTACTCAGATATTGATCAGAAATTAATTTGTATTCGGGGCACAAAAGTATGCGTTAAAACTATAAAGTGCAACATATTGAATATCCTAGAAAATTTTGGTTATTGACATAAGGGTCAAAAGTTTTGAAGTTCTTTTTTATGATTCTGTATATCTTGTAAAAGATTGTTTTAGAAAGTAGTTCGTATTTAATGTGAAAGTGAGTGAAATACGGCATGAATATTTGTTCTTTTCTGGCTTTAGTGCCTGGTCACCTAAGACAAATGGTGACACGATCATTTGTAGCAAAAAATCTTTTTTTTTTTGTTTATTAACAAACTTTAGATCTATTCTGACCCATAAGCCTTATACATATAAATATGTAAATACATAGTTTATATCTATTACAAACTTACTGTTATAACACTGTTCTTACAAAAATTAGCAGATTATTATAACATAATTTCTTACATATAAATATGAAAATACATAATATCTCTTACATAACTAACTATTGTTATGAACCTATCTTTTTATAAACAAATTATTATAATATAATTACTTATATCTAAATAGGAACTTTCTACTAAATAGGAACATGGAACGAGTCTAATATTGCATTTATTGCAGAAGTCATTAATTATCTTTAATATTTTCATCTTCTCTTAAAAATATATGTACATCGTATGGAGGTTTCCATTTTGCATTTATTGGGTTTCTAAATAGCACCTGTCTTTCATCTCTATATTTTGGGCATTGCCATAAAATATGATTAATATCTTGATATGGAGCATCACAATCACATTTAGGGCTATCAATCATACCTAGCCTACCTAAGATTCATTAGAATTGTAATAATTAGATCTTAGCATATTAAATCTTACTACTACCTCTCTATCAGTCTTTGATTATAGAACCATGGTTTTTTTTTTAAATCGTAGTATTTTTCATAGTACAGTTGTCCTTTCTTATTAAATTCCACTAGTAATTTACTTTCAAATTCTCTCCACGTATTTCTTTTATGGAGTTTTTATGGAGTTCTTTGAAGTCTGTGAACGGGACTTTGATATTTTCCTTAAAGTCAAAAGTTGTACCTAATTTGGCCGAAGTGTCCACTTTTTCATTACCTTGGATGCCACAGTGAGGTGAAATCCATATAAAGTCTATTTTACCTCTATTATTTGTATTAAAATCTCTTATTTTTTCCTCAGCGTCTATTATATATCTATTAGTTTCAACTCCTACATTAGTACTTTGAAGTAGCAAAAAGTCTCTTGTTTTAATTAATGGCGCCATCTATATTAAAATTTTCAGACTTACATAGCACAGACCATGCAATGACTGTATTCTGTATAGTAAAAATGATGTAGGTTCTGATCCAGGCTAAAGATAACGTAGAATCTAATCCAGACTAAAGGATAACACAGACGTCGATCGTCGTTGACGTAGGTAAATGGACACAAACATAAGCACCTATACCGACGAGGACTGCCGGCCTTATGAGACTACGTGAAACACGAAATTTTCGGTTTCTCTTACGCCCTCTAGGATATATTCTGGCTCCAGCCAGAGAAACAGCATTTCGTCGGTGTAGAAGACCACTGAAGAGATTCTCGTCGCGACGCATCGGTGAGAAGGCGAATCATCACGAAACCATATCGATTATTATTAAATGTTACAATCTCCGCCATATCTCAGACGATGTTTTGGCACTATTTTGATACTATTCTCGTCGGTGGTGGAACTTTTAGCGATGTGGTATTTCAGATCACTGTAAGTTCCACCGTTATCCCCGCGCCCACTTTCCGTTTTCACTCAATAGCACAGGGCTGGCAGTCCATGGCTGACAGTCCATGCCAGTGAAGATTGTCACTGGCAATTTGCCAGCCCCTGTGCTACTCCATGTCATAGGCAAGTGGGCACAGATGGGCACGGAAATAACGTGGAACTTACAGTGATCTGAAATATCACATCGCTAAAAGTTCCACCATCGACGAGAATAGTATCAAAATAATGCCAAAACATCGTCTGAAATATGGCGGAGAATGTAACATTTAATAATAATCGATATGGTTTCGTGATGATTCTTCTCGATGCGTCGCGACGAGAATCTAATCAGTGGTCTTCTGCACCGACGAGATACCGTCGGTGATCTTCTGTTTCTCAGGCTAGAGCCAGAATATATTCTAGAGGGCGTAAGAGAACACCGAATTCTAGGGAGGTTAGCGCTAGTGCGCCATTCCCCTAGGCCGTGCCTAGTGAAAGCCCTAACTGGGAGTTGGCTGCCCTGCTCCCAGGTTGAGAGCGAAGCGACTCTCATTTCCTCTCTGGCGTGAGCGTGCCAAACTTAGACCATATACAACCTATAGACCCGGCACAGATAATTTTCCCCTCGGCAAAGATAAAGTACACTGTGACGTCACATTTTCAAAAGATGTATAAGCTATGCTCATCGACAGTGCCTCAGCTTGGCTTATAGGGGGGTCAGGGGGATCAGCGGGTGCACATGCGCGTAGGTACACAGTATACGGAAAGAATGGACAGGATAATTTCAAAGAATTTAGCATTGTATCATGAAATAATCAATTATAAACTGTATTTGAGATACAGATGTTTATTCCATATGTTTTATTAAGGTATTACAGTAGTATATATGGTCTAAGGTTGCCGTGTCAGCCATTTTGAAATTATCTTAAGATTTATCTTTTGACGTCACAGTGTACTTTATCTTTGCCGAGCTGCATTCTCGGTTTTCCTATACACATACTATACCTATGCCGGGTCTATAGGTATATATGGTCTAAGGTGCCAAACAGTGGAGTCAAGTTCAGAGATAGGCGTGAGCACTCTCATTTCCTCTCTGCTAGTACTAGAGTAGGCCATGGTGCAAATACAACTTGTAAACGCATGCGCCTTTTAATTAGTTCATGAGGACGCTAGAATTTCGCCTCTATAGAAGTTCTCTTCAGTCTTTTGTTGAAAGTGCACTGCAGTGTTCCGATTGAAGCCACAATTTGTCGCGCATGCGCGGCCAAAACAGTAGCGTATCTACAATGACGCAGCAGAGCGGCCAGAGCCCTAGCGCCCCGAGGCAGTTATATTGGCGGTAGGAGAAAAATTAAGGCCAGATTCGGAATCAGCGCGAAAAACTCTATAAGAATCGCATAGTGAGAATCGAAACGTCAAAAAAAGTTTGAATTTGTTGGATCATATAATTTTTTAAAAGTCTGCGGGGTGCTCAAGCTACCCGATTTCATCGAAAAGGTTACGTTACTGAGGCTGAAATTGCCGCGCATGCGCGAAAAATTGTGGCTTCAATCGGAGCACTTGTGCACTGATAAATGGAGTTGAGATTGCAGACATGCACAAATGCAGTATTCACTGTTTTGTCATTCACACATGTTGTATCCACTGACTCTATTGACATCTTGTATGAACATTTTTGTTTAACCTATGAATGTTGAAGTAACGTTGAAGCAACAAAAGTTGAATAACATGGCGACTTGGATTACGATGACTCCGCGGTAGTATTTGAACCACAGAATTTTTGTAATTTCACGATACTTTTGAAATAAATGTTACTAATTAGTAGCATTTTTATCTAAAATGTGTTCACAGTAGATATTTTGTAAACGTTGTATATAATAAATTAATATATTAAATAACATATACTAATATGAAATATTGGTGTGTTTCATTTTAGGCTTGAGCAAGGCTTAAACATAGTAAACCAAATAGATAACAGTAAATTACGGTTACTTATAAATCGTATCTGTCAAACGCTTCAATCCGGTATTGCTGCAAAGATTTTCAGCGATGAGGAAGAAGAAAAGTTGTTGGTGTCGTTGGATTTAAATAAAGATGATTTAGTCATTCTTTTGGAAGCGATAACAACACTTTATAAACAAGCTGCACGTAATATTATAAAACCACAGTCTATGGAAATCGTTTTAAAGGGTATTTTTAAAACTGACGACAAAAAAATTCAGATATTTCTGAATGCTTGGATAGCGTATGGTAAAGGAATAATAGATAATTTTCGACAGGAATCAATATTCCCTGTTCAGGTGTGTTACACAACATAAAGCTTGTGCTTTAACCCTTTAGACTCCGAATTATTTTTCAATTTTGTTGCCAACTCCCAACTATATGAAGTAATCAGAAGATGGCGAGTGTGACTCGATATAGGAGTTCTTGTGATAAAAACTGATGTCAAGTCACGCTAGATAAAGGAGTGCAAATAAAAGTGTTCTTACATTTGAAGTAATAAAATATATTATTTCATTTCAGGTCAAAGACATTGATTGGTCTTTGAATATACAAGCTGCATCATCTGCTATCAAAAAGGATGTGCGTCCAATGGCATTACTGCAATTAAACTTGACAGGAGAACAGCAATCTAAATTAACAGTAGAATTTGATAAAAAAGAATTGATCGATCTATATCAAAATTTAGAGAAAATACAATCACAATTAGATGTTCTCAAATAATTTGTAAGTATTAGTTTTAACTTTTGTAAAAATGTATGTACTATAGAAAATATAATTTTCCAATTTCTGCTAGTAATTATACGAATACATTTCATTTTTATAGCTACTTACAAAATAAGTGGTCATTAGATCTATTCTAAAAATAGTATTTTTAAATATATTTTCTTAAAACTTTAGTTACATAACAAGATATGTATTTATTCTTTGTAACACTGAAAAGTTCATCATTTACATATGAATATTCTCATATGTTTTAGGCGAATTTTTATATTTAGCAACCTTTTCATACAAATGAGGACTTCTGTTAGGTATAATGTTATTGATACTCGACACATTTTGAGTATCTGGATCATTATCATTAATTCGTATAGTAGGAGATTTTGTTGGATTAGCAGAATATCGTTCTGCATTTAGTCGCGAAATATGTTTCTTTTCCGATGGAGTTATGGTCTCCAAGATGTGCGTTGACTTCCGGTCAAATATGCGGGTCTTACAAACAACTAACACAACTACAGTAATCATCAGAAACAAAATCACAGCAGTTAAGGTGCCTACGATCCATCCCAGCGTTTCATCTAGAATAAAAAATATGAACAATAAATTATAGTAGCATTAATATGTATTTGTTTCACACTAATCCATTTTCTTTTAATCTAATAACTTAAGGAATGTCGAGTATATTTCCTAAAATAAATATATTGTACAAATATATATTTGTTTGTATGCACATGTATACATATTGCATACGTCTACGTGTACACAAATGGTAATGGCATTTTTAAAAGATCGATTTTGCAACCAAAAATTCTAAAAAAATCACAATCGTATATGCTATTAGGTTGAATGTTTATGAATTTTTCCGTAATTTTTTGTTGAACAGAACTGAAGAAACAGAGCATAATTTATTAAAACCAAGTCCACCATAGTTCTAGTCCATCACAGACTAGAGACTTGTCACCGAGGGTTTTCTTTGGGAGTCCTATCGAATGGTGTGACAAAAAATCAATTTGGTTTGGGGGCACTTTTGGTCATCTTATCCGGCTATACCAGAGGTTGGTGCGTAATGCATTTACCCCTCCTCGATAAAAAAAGAGGACCGCAAAACCCTGTGTCCAGACGCGCTTAGGAGATCCCACCTTTAGAAGGTCTAACCGCAAGAAAGCCGGCCGCCGAACGTTCCTAAGAATATGGGAAGGTCCATGCTGCTGCCGCTTCTCCAGACGGAGGAACTACTAACAAATTACTATAACCATTCGTTGCTAGTCTCCTTCAAGGCTTTATTGTAAAATGTACCAAACATCAAATGTCTTTCACCTAAAGGTAGGATCTTTTAAGCGCGTTTGGATGATACGTTTTGCGATCCATACTCCATTTGTTGTCTAGACGTAGACGCAAGCGATCACTTCTGATGAAGTTTGACGAATGGAGTATAAGAGGCTCCAGACCGCAAAATGCTGCGTCCAGACACGTTTATGAGATCCCGAAAATATATCCTGTGTCCTTAGAAATTTCTATTTCTGTGATTGCGAAACCTTCAAACTCAACCCGTGCCCTACAATGTTTATTAATTCCTTACTGTGAAGAAATATAAAAATTTTTACTTACTTGTTTCAAATGCCAGAAAGACTGATATTTGTAGACTTTTACGAGTCTCTGCAGATATTATATTACAAGCGATATTAAATATTAAGAAACGGTAACACATACCACCTAAGCCATTTAACAGAACAACGGATGCGCTGCCCATCTCATCATCGCCAAATTCGTTAGTTACTGTGAATTTGCACGTCCATAGTCCCAAATCCGAATGATCGGGTTTAAATTCTAACATGCATAGTCCTGTATCATAGTTCATTTGAAGATTATACCTAGAAATCCAAAGAAATGCTTAAAGAAGTTCAGGTTTATAAATCGCCGAGATGAAGAGATTGAATGTACCTTCTGCTTCCGCTCATATTTTGATAAATATGAATCTTCGATGCATGAATCCACTGGCATTGCGCTTCCGATAACACAGTTTCCACTTTGCATGCTAGCGTGACCATTTGATGGGGCACCGCCCATACTGCCATAGTCACGGGTTCTAAAAATCATCAATCCTGTTTGTAATCAATGTTTCACCTTTCGTTTTCTTTTAGTTTCGTTTTTACACAATTACTGAGAAGTGTCGAAGTGTCTTCTTCGGTGCAGGTCCTTGGAAAGGAACATATAGATCAAGGCGTGCGTTCGGTGCTCAAATTGTGCGCAAGCAGTTTCGTGTGACTCCCTGCACATATAGCAACAGTGGATTACTTACAACAGTGTTTTATCGATATAAGTCCCCAGCACGGGTCTGCCGAGGGACATTTATGCGCCAGGGATAGTATTCTTTGACTTTTGCCGAACGTAGATAGGGACAGCCGAGCTCGAGAAGCTCGGTCGCCGAGAAGAGTAAACATAACTAATCTGAATTTCTAACTACTTTATTTTTCATTATTTTTTTATGGTACTTCGAAAAACGTATTCGTGGCATTTTTCTAATGCAAAATCATACCAAATATGATATAATTCC
>CM052274.1:3251168-3269675 GCA_028455795.1 Lasioglossum marginatum
TCCGATGCTAGATTATTTCAGCGAATTGATGTTGAAATTGATGTTGGAAATCGATCAACATTCGAAGAAATAAACACCAAGTTTGTGTGGATTCGGAGAATGTGACACTTCAACGTGCCATCGAGACTAATCATACCTGTAGGTAGTAGGCTGACGGTCGCTGGAGGTGCCCCATGAAGAATTCCTTCCGGTGATAATCGGACGCCGCAAGTCCATAGGCCTTCTTCTTCGTACAGAATGTTTTTGAAACGCACAGAACAGTCGTGATCGGCGTCTTTATTAGGGTTAAATTTTTTTACTAACAAAGGCTCTTGACTGGAATTTGTGGCCTTCCAGGACCACTCGCATTGAACCACTGGCTTATTCACCAGGCATCTGAGCAGCACTGACTCACCGGGCGCTACTTGAATTCCTCTAGACAGTTGGACGAACTCGACTGAGAAGCAGGAACGAAGACAATTAGATATGAGCATAGTGATAAGAAAAATTTAACCCTTAGCAATCGAGTGGTGACTCCGAGGCGCCACTAAAAATTGCTCTACCATTATTCACAATATTGTTTAGATTATTATTAAATATGTTGGTAGCTAATCAATTACTATACATTTAAGTATCATTCATTTTTTAGTTAAAATAGCTCCGAGTGCAAAGGGTTAATATAAATTTTTCAATCGGGACTTCGGTACCTCGACTAACCATTTATTTCGTAACTCGACAAATCTAGTACTTTACTAGTATGTATCTACTCCACTACGAATATTTTTATACTAAATGTTTCAGCTAGAAACGATACTTTTCTTTCATGATTCTCCGTTTTCCATTTTAAAGAAGATAAATATTATTGGCTCTCGCTTTTAGGACAAATCGTATTACAATTATCCTGCATATGGATTGAGCATACTCTTTA
Organism: Lasioglossum marginatum; assembly: GCA_028455795.1. Taxonomy (NCBI): domain Eukaryota; kingdom Metazoa; phylum Arthropoda; class Insecta; order Hymenoptera; family Halictidae; genus Lasioglossum; species Lasioglossum marginatum. Next base: position 3,252,076 of record CM052274.1, read on the forward strand.
AAAAAACGCAACCACGACGAGATACCTCACACACATGCACAATAAAGTCTCTGTGCCAGATTTCGCATTTACTTTACGATTGCACTTAAAAAATTGTTAAAAATATCCATATTTTCCAGATTCGAAGTTACACGATTCCAAGCTGCCAATCTTTATACAAAAGTCTCAGTTGTACAGATTATTTTATGAAAGACAAAACGAAAGGAAGATTGATCTCGTCAAGTACATACAATGTTCTTTCGGGTGGAGAATTGTTAACGTTTGTCAGAGGAAATTCTTTTTTGTATTTTACGATCTCTTACCTTCCGATATGAGAAATCGAATGGGATTTGACTGCGTGAATGAGGAATTCGGATCGATCCTGGCACCGCATGTCCAGTATCCTTCTTGTTCCGGTAACACATTCTTGAACTTGATACTGCAATCCGTGCTGTCATTACCGAAAGCTGGAAATCGTTTCACCTCGAGATTCCACGGTTGTGATTGGTTCAACTGCCGCCAGGACCACTGACATTCACGGACAGGTGACCTCATCTGGCACATCATTTGCGCCGAGGATCCTGCTGGTACTTCGACAACGTTATCGTATTTTGCAAATGCCACCTGAACACCTGAAAACAAGTGTAGGTAGCCGCTTTACACGATTCATTTCTGTTATAGAAGGTCGTTAGTAAAGTTCTTTGTTAACGCACAGCATCAGTAAAAAACACAATGCGTCGCTTTTAAGGGACTCCTAGCTCACGCGTGACTGTGAGTGCACACACCGCTAGACCACGTACGCGAGGATTGCAAGGGTCCGGGATTCCGCTCCTGATTTCTCAATAATGCAAAAACCGGGTTTCTTAGTAGTCAAAATCGCTAGATGAAAGATCAATCTAGGGTGCGATTAGCCTCAAAAGTCCTACTTTTACGTTTACGACGGGTAATTTTCATTATTCGGCAGCATGTCGCGGAGCCGCGACAAGCAATGTGTCAGGCGACAGTGCTGCCGCCTATCGTGGCTGTCGATATGATGCCGAATAATGAAAATTACGCGTCGTAAACGTAAAAGTACCACTTTTTAGGCAAATCGCACCCTAAATTGATCTTTCATCTAGCGATTATGACTACTAAGAAATCCCGTCTTTGCATTATTGAGAAATCAGAAGCGGAATCCCGGACACTCAAAAGTCCTATTTTTACGTTTACTATTACTCGAATTAATATTCGGACGCTCTAAAAACGACGATAACTTTTTTAATATTGTACTATACGATTTGAACTTTTTTGGGAAGTTAGAGCAATTAGTTTACTACATGATGTGGAAAGAAATTTTTTCAAAAATTGCAATTGATCGGAATTGTAGAAAAAATACTAAAGGTTGCATTTTACAATTTTTTTATGTGGGCCTATATTGAAAATTTAAAAAATACATTTTGTAGATCTATACGATTTGAACTTTTTTGGGAAGCTAGAGCAATTAATTTACTACATAATGTGAAAAGAAATTTTTTCAAAAATTGCAATTGATCGGAATTGTAGAAAAAATACTAAAAGTTGTATTTTACAATTTTTTTATGTGGGCCTATATCGAAAATTTAAAAAATACATTTTGTAGATCTATACGATTTGAACTTTTTTGGGAAGCTAGAGCAATTAGTTTACTACAGGATGTGAAAAGAAATTTTTTCAAAAATTGCAATTGATCGGAATTGTAGAAAAAATACTAAAAGTTGCATTTTACGACTTTTTTATGTGGACCTATATTGAAAATTTAAAAAGTACATTTTGTAGATCTATACGATTTGAACTTTTTTTGGAAGCTAGAGCAATTAGTTTACTACATGATGTGAAAAGAAATTTTTTCAAAAATTGCAATTGATCGGAATTGTAGAAAAAATACTAAAAGTTGCATTTTACGACTTTTTTATGTGGACCTATATTGAAAATTTAAAAAGTACGTTTTGTAGGTCTGTGTCAATTATATGCACTGTGAAAGTTTCATCGAAATCCGGTTGATGCGGGAAAAAGACATTGAAAACGACAGGCATTGAAAGATGTAAGAATTCTTAGATGCAGGCCGAAAATCGTGAAAATTTGCAATTTTGCCATCTTTAAACGTTTGTAGCTCATTGCAACGTCGACCGATTTTGATGAAATTTTCAGAATATGTTTAATTCACACAGATCTACAAAACGTATTTTTTAAATTTTCAATATAGGCCCAAATAAAAAAGTTTTACTATTTTTCCAATTGCAATATTTGAAAAAATTTCTTTTCACATCCTGTAGTAAACTAATTGCTCTACCTTCCCAAAACAGTTCAAATCGTATAGTACAATATTAAAAAAGTTATCGTCTTTTTTAGAGCGTCCGAATGCAAATTATTACGCCTAAAAATAGGACTTTTGCATTTAAAAATAAACACAATTTCTTCCAAATCGAATTATTAATCAGAGCAAGCAATGAATTAGAAGTTTCTTGACTGTATTACGATAAGAATTGAATTTTTTATTCGTTCATATTCTTCATTTATAACATTGTCATTGCCATTTTGTAGCTTTCTCACCATTGTCGAATTAATTATCACATTTTGATCATCATATAAACATCATATCATACCATCGTGAATGTGTTGTCTTTTTCATGCATATAAAAAGAATGCACAACAAATGGATTGATTAACGTTGAAATAAAATCTTAATAAGAACTGAAGATAGATAATTAAAGATCATTTTTGTACCTGGAAATGATACGCATTAAACTTAAATATTGTAACAGTATTTCTTGTTCAAATCGCTTCATAAATTGGACATTTCGTATGCAACAACCTAATACTATCCATGTTTTGAACGGTAGCGTAGAAAAGAAAATAGAAGTTGATTAAAAGAGAAATGTAAGAGAAATTGTGAGCCAGCCAAGTAATTGTGTATACGCGTGCAGTTCCTCTACTATGCTGAAAATGTGGGTCAAATAGTGGACCAAATCTTGGAGCAAATCGAGGACGAAAACGTGGGTCGAGCGAAGATTACGCGAAAAATATTGAAATACTTTAAAGTTGAAACCTATACTTTACCGGTTAGGGTATTAACTCTCACCGTGGATAGTGAAATCGTCATAAATATGCGACAAAACGTCATAAATATGAAACGTGCTAATGAACGTGAAAAATCTCTAAGTGACTATTTTGTAATTCACTACAATTTTCATAAATGCTAATAAATAGACTGCGGATCTTCGTGCCTTTGTAACAAAATTGAGAAGATGAAATTCAAAATTGTTGGAAAATTAAAAAAATTGAAGATATCAATATACCAGGGAGACAAACAGGCCGGATAAATTAAGGCCGGATGGATAATCGAGATCCGAGGGACATAATTAAAATGTACATTATATTCCAAAATAAATTTTTTATTTTTGAAAATTCATTTCCCTTCATAATCATATTTAAACGCATATTTGTTTATAATCGGAGTCCGGTTAATCGAGGTCTTACGATTTCTCCTCTATTAAGATCATTCAATTTAGTATTTATTTCTTGCAATAGAATCTTGTCGATACAAATAATTTTTATTTTGCATAAAGATCCGCAGTCTAGTAATAAATCGGAAGAATTATCGAATCATGAAGTATTGTTCGATCGATCGATCACACCGACTGCGATTCGATCTTGAATCAGAAATTCCAAGAGACAATGAACATTCCATACCCTGATTCTCATTGACGATGCTAAGCTTGGCAGGTTCTGTACTGGTGAAAGGATCATTCGTGGAAGTTCTTGCAGCGCAGGTCCAGTATCCGGTCTGCTCGTGCTTCGTGCTCGAGAATCTTACGGAACAGTCGTTGCTATTGTTCCCGAAGGCAGGAAATTGTCGTACCGGCAACGGATTGGTAGTTGGCGTAGCTGTCGTCTGAATCACCGAGACTGTGGTGGCTATAAATTACAACCAAACATAAATACACGGCACGCGAGTGCTGTGGGAGATGTTTGATCCAAATAAAAAGATTCGAGACAACTCTTTTTATTATCATACCACTAACATATCGACAGCTGTGTCATCCGCGCAGGGATGACGGAAATAATTCTTCTTTAAAAATTCATTTTTGTGCAAACATACAACAAACTGTCTCATTTAACTCTGCCTCCCCTAATAGCTTTGTTATCTATACATATACGTAAAATGTTCCGGGAGAAAGTTATCGTATTTTGGAGCAGGACATAATTTTCTGTGAGTGAAGGTCGTCTAAGGTTATGCATATTTTCCGAGACCTCACGAACATGTTTATTTAAATGAAATCGCTTGATTGAGTATCAAATTCTGCGTAAAAATGTATTGTCCTTCGTATGCGCTAAATCTAATAGTTAATGAAATAATTTTCAATACGTACCCACTATCAAATACTATCTGGAAGCTAGTTCCCTGGTGCTCGAACATTCCTTAACTTGAGTATGGCCAGTACACATGGAAAATTATTTCCATCGAATCACGATACACAAAGTAGGTCATTCCATTTCAAACAAACATAACTATTCGTAAGATCTCGGAAAATATGATCTTCAGATGACCTTTGCCCACAGAGATTTATGTCCCTCTCCAAATACGATAGCTTTCTCCACAAACATTTTATTGCATTTGTATAAATAACAAGGTTATTAGGGGTGGCAGTATAATATTATAAATATTGTATATAATATTTAGTATACCACATACAATATTATAAATGTTGTATAACATTTAGTATACCACATACAATATTATAAATATTGTATAATATTTAGTATACCACTTAGAACATTATGAATATTGTATAATATTTAGTATACCACATAGAACATTATAAATGTTGTATAATATTTAGTATAGACACATAGAACATTAAGAATATTATATAATATTTAGTATATACAGTACACCGCATATAATATTATAAATATTGTATAATATTTAGTATACCACGTAGAACATTATAAATGTTGTATAACATTTAGTATACCACATAGAACATTACGAATATTATATAATATTTAGTATATACAGTACACCGCATATAATATTATAAATATTGTATAATATTTAGTATACCACATACAACATTATAAATATTGTATAACATTTAGTATACCACATACAACATTATAAATATTGTATAACATTTAGTATATCACATACAATATTATAAATATTGTATAATATTTAGTATACCACTTAGAACATTATGAATATTGTATAATATTTAGTATACCACATAGAACATCATAAATGTTGTATAATATTTAGTATACCACATAGAACATTATAAATATTGTATAATATTTAGTATACCACGTAGAACATTATAAATATTGTATAATATTTAGTATACCACGTAGAACATTATAAATGTTGTATAACATTTAGTATACCACATAGAACATTACGAATATTATATAATATTTAGTATATACAGTACACCGCATATAATATTATAAATATTGTATAATATTTAGTATACCACATACAACATTATAAATATTGTATAACATTTAGTATACCACATACAATATTATAACTATTTTATGATATTTAGTATACCACATAGAACATTATAAATATTGTATAATATTTAGTGTACCAAATTTGCTTGGGGTCCATAAATGCCAGAAGGTGGAAGGTACCTACCGAGTACCATACACCTTAACTCCAGAATTTGTATTTCATTAACACTAGATTTACGGAGCTCTAGAAATAACTATTTCACATTATTGTATAAACATAACAAGAATGTGTCTATCCAAATTTTTGGCCATTTCTCCAATAATGTATTCCAAAAGAAATAAATTTGGTAAATAATTCCTCAGGGAAACATCTTTACAATCTCAATAATCGCACATTAAGAATATTAGAAGCCGTCATTTTGACAGGTTCCGTAAACCTAGTGTTAAATAAATTACTCTAATTCTATGAAATTTTCGAGGTTGCTGGGTTGACAGTCAAAGCGATAAAATTAATCGTATACTCGAATCTAAAGCACAGCCCTGATGTCAGGAAGAGTTCATGCTGCTCGCTCAAGAATGCAATAAATACAGAACGTGATCGAAGGAATTTCCACAAGGCTATATAAATTCTATCCCTTTGGTCTTGGACGTAAGGTCAAAGTTTAGCTACAGTCTACCAAAGATAGTTGTAGATAAATTTCTATACGTTACCATGACCTTCCGCTTTAAACGTTGAACTTTAGTGCCAAATTCATACGGAATCAAGAGCGGATTGCTTACTAGGTCCATATAAAAGGTTATACTAATAGTAATACCAACGCTAATAGAAGTAATGACTAACTTGTCGAGCTTGGTGTACTTTCGCTGTTATCCGGTAGCGGAAGATGAACCGGAGGCAATGATTGCCAGGACCATTGACATTCAGCTACCGGATTGGCGGTTCTGCATGCGAGAAGTATCGACGAGCCGAGTTCTGTTTCTGTGTGTACTGGAACATCCAGGAATGTTACTGGAATCGGTGGCGCCTTCGTTCCCGGCAAAATATCGTCCATCGAGTGACCCTGAATTTCAGGATCAGTCAAATTACTATCGAAAGGTCTAACCGTGGTAGTTTCTTCGACCTCCTCTGTCACGGGTATACCTGCAAACATACCGCAACGCCGTCGTTTACAATAGGGCTGTAACTTTCCTTCGAAGTTCGTAGCTTCGAAACTTCGAAACTTCGATTTCTGAAAATTCGAAGACGATGAGAATCAAAGTATCGAATTTCAAATCTCCGTAGTAAATTATTAGAAGATTGAAAAAAACGGTCGTCGGTGGAGAGTTTACCTACCTGAATTCGGATTCGCGCTTGTGTTCCTCCGCACGGAGGGTTTTACGACGCGGCGGAACGTATTTATATTGTGTACACTAAACTAATTTTGGAGACTGTGCTTCTTGGGGGTTCTGGGATAAATGGCACGCAGTTCTTTTTTATATGGGGCATCCTTTGCATGGGAAAAACTGAAAAATAGCGGCATTTATTTCGGTTTCTGTAGAATAACGGTTATACCAAAATTTGTATTTTCGAGCACTTCGAAGTCTTCGAAGCTTCGGAAAAGTTATAGCCCTAGTTTACAATCGAATTGAAAAGTCTGTCACGACGCGAAGGCATAGTTTTGCCAAAGGCTATAGCCGGGTTTGGTAGTGAAATTCGCCCCCGGCGGGATTTTAATCGAGCTTGGACCATTCGATAGCCTATCCAAAAAGACCCCTCTCTGCCAAGTTTCAGCCCCATATCTTATCTATAAGGGTAGTTATTGAGAAAAATCGAAAAACTAGTTTTTGGCCCATTTTCTCTATTTATTGACAATTAAAAATTCTGAAAAAAATCTGACACATTTCGGATACTAAGCCACATATTAGGTATCATTTTCAGATTTTTCCGTTGCAAACTCTGGCTGTAAAAAATGAAAAACACGAAAAAAACCGAAAAAATGCAGATTTCATATAGAAATCTAAAAGGTGTTATTTTAGTTTTAATTTAGCAATGAGATATTATCAAAAGTATCATGCTCAATTTTTTTCAGATTTTTGGGAGTGGTGCAACAATGTTGAAAAAAATAAAAACCACTTTTTTCGGCATTTTTCCTAAGTTACTATTAACTTACTTACTATTAAAAATTACTACTTATTTTTTCTGAATCTTAAAAATATATTATGTAATATCAAACATTCCTACGTTCAGAGAAACATCTCCCAGACTTTAAAACTTGCGTAGTACAAAAAACGAAAATAATACTATGTGCATATATTCGAATATTTCGAAGGTAATTTCAAAGGCGCCGGTTGGTGCAGCGGCTATGGTCTCCGACTGCGGAACTTGTAAATACCTACTGTAAAATTTGATAAAATTTAATAGGCGAACAAACGCATATTATTTGCAATCCACTCAAATTTTATTTATTATTCCTTATTTAACCCTTTACACTAGGAGCTATTTTAACTCGAAAATTAAACATTTCTTCCGACCTAGAATAAATCCATTCTATATGATCTTTTTCAGTTTCTGGATATGAAATTGATATAATACGTCATGCAATACCTACTTAAATGTTTAGTAACTGGTTAGATCCCAATACATTTAACACTAAACCTACTGAGCATCAAAAGTGACTAATGTGTATAGTGTATAGTATTATAAAAATAACAAGTTTTTTATTTATATTTTGTGCGATTTTTACTATAATATATACTGGAGTCAAAAAATTTAAACAATCAGTTCCCATGAAAACACCTTTACAAACTCAATAATTGTTAAATAAAAAATCTAAAATGGGTCATTTGACCTCTCGTGGTAAGTTTAGTGTTAATAATGTAAACAATATTTTGATAATGGTACAATAACTTTGAATGGTGACTCTAAGTCACCATTCGAGTGCTAAGGATTAAAAATCTGTTCGAACTCTTTTTAATAGCTATCTTTGCATACAAATCTACAGTCCAATAGTGTAGGTACAGTATTTTATCCATAAATGTCCCAAATGTCTGGCCTGTAAATGTCCCAGATCTATCCCCTCTACTGCGGGGTATACCCCCTTGAGAGGCCATGGAACTCGAGAGGCTTCGGTCGCCGAGAAGTATGATATCATGCGGCTCGGGTATATCGCTGAGATCACACTAATCCGAATTTCTAACTTCTTTATTTTTCATTATTTTTTTATGGAACTTTCATCAACATATTCGTGGCATTTTTCTAATGCAAAATCATACCAAATACGATATAATTCCGATGATATTTACTTGTGCAATGGACGATTACAGTTTCTGGCAGAAGGATCGCGAGCCTTTGCACTGTGCCGGCGACTTTGGCTCTCCGCGTCTCTTTCTTTCCTATGCGCTGTCCTTCCTTGCGCCAGAAACTTTAATTGTCCATTATACAAGTAAATATCATCGGAATTATATCATATTTGGTATGATTTTGCATTAGAAAAATGCCACGAATACGTTTTTCGAATTTCCATAAAAAAATAATGAAAAATAAAGAAGTTAGAAATTCAGATTAGTTATGTTTACACTTCTCGGCGACCGAGCTTCTCGAGCTCGGCTGTCCTTCTCTACGTTCGGCAAAAGTCAAAGAATACTATCCCTGGCGCATAAATGTCCCTCGGCAGACCCGTGCTGGGGACTTATATCGATAAAACACTGTACCAAGTATTTATAAACTTTGACCATTTCTCGCGACTACCTCTTAACGAACTCGTAGTAATAAATTAGTTATAATCGCCTATGTAATAGGCGATTAAAGTAAATATCATTTGCAAGTAAATATCATCGGAATTATATTATATTTGGTATGATTTTGCATTAGAAAAATGCCACGAATACGTTTTTCGAATTTCCATAAAAAAATAATGAAAAATAAAGAAGTTAGAAATTCAGATTAGTTATGTTTACACTTCTCGGCGACCGAGCTTCTCGAGCTCGGCTGTCCTTCTCTACGTTCGGCAAAAGTCAAAGAATACTATCCCTGGCGCATAAATGTCCCTCGGCAGACCCGTGCTGGGGACTTATATCGATGAGATACTGTATTTACTTTATACTGAACGCATAAAGTGTTACACAGGACAATTGGAATAGAACTGTCTCGTCCTCGCTGATTTGCCAGATCGATCCGAGTGTAGATCATCTTTAACAAAGTGAACTACACCATGATCCGAAGGAACTCAGCTGAACATATATGTAGGACACATCAGGCAGGAAGCTACGACAGTCACGTAGACAATCGCCTTGCGTCGCGCGTCTGTCACCATGTGCAAATAGACGCAGGGACGGATCGATAATGAAATAAAGAGAAAATGATTTCGGCGCAACGGTTCGATCAAATAAACAATTAAAGCAATTAAAATTTCTATAAAGCAAGTGAGTAACAGCATATAATACTTAATTTTGAATAGATGGTGTAATTTTCCAATATCAAAACCGTTTCCCTGTGGTATATTTTCAGACGCAGTTTTTTCCGCTTTCGTGAAAATGATCCAAATTAGAATCGAAACGTAGAAAGTGTAAATTTATTTGTAAAATTGCTTTAATTGTTTATTTGATCGAACCGTTGCGCCGAAATCATTTTCTCTTTATTCTGTCTTAACAATCTTACGATCGATAACTTTAACAACATCGATAATGAAATATTTGTAGAAATCCCGACTGAGAGCTCCGACGAGCTACAGTGGCCGGAATTAATATTCGGACGCTCTAAAAAAGACGATAACTTTTTTAATATCGTACCATACAATTTGGACAGTTTTGGGAAGTTAGAGCAATTAGTTTACTACAGGATGTGAAAAGAAATTTTTTCAAAAGTTGCAATTGATCGGAATTGTAGAGAAAATACTAACAGTTGTTTTTAAAACTTTCCTATATTGAAAATTAAAAAACACATTTTGTAGATCTGTATGAATTACACGTATTCCGAAAATTTCATCAAGATCGATCAACGTTGCAATGAGCTACGAACTTTTAAAGAAGGTGAAAATGGCTGTTTTTCACCATTTTCGGCTTGTAATTGTAATAAATTAAATTTCCGGTATATGCTCGCATAGGTTGTAATTTGTTTCACCTTATGTAGTAAACTAATTGTTCTAACTTCTAACAAGATGGTCCAAGGTATCATCGTATCATCGTATCCAAGGTATCATCTTTCTAAGAATGTCCGAATATTGATGAGAGTCACGGTAAGTTTCTTTGAAATCTGATTTCTTATTTATCATCTTCGACGAAGGAATATGTAATCTTTGTTACTTCTATCAGAGTTGGGCATTAATCGATTAAAATTTTAATCAAGATCGATTGATTAATGTGTACGATTAAAAAAGTAATCATTGAAAAACCGATGATTGATTCAATCGATTGATGAAGTTAATCGTCAATCGTTCATTAAAAGAAATCATCGAAAAATCGGCGATTGATTCAATCGATTGATGAAGTTAATCGTCAATCATTGATTAAAAGAAGAAATCATCGAAATATCGGAGACTGATTTAATCAATTGTTGAAGCTAATCGCCATACGGTCTATCCACGAATTTTAATAAGGAGGGAGAGAGAGACACGGTACGATGGTCGTAGCTTTCCAGGAACAATAACTTCATACATAAAAGCACGTAAACAGAGTTTGTATTATAGACCAAATGACAATACACCTAAATTCAGTTTACATTTTTTTCAGTATTCACACAGTTTTGATTCCGTATTTCATTCCGAAGTTTCAGCAGTTAATCATTAATCAATTATCCGATTGACGATTACAATTGAAAGGAATGTAATCGTTAATCGCAATTAACGATTACAGTAGAAATTTGACCATTATTCCCAATTAACGATTAATAAGTATTCAATCGTTAACCGCAATTAACGATTAATAAGTATTTCATCGTTAACCGCAATTAATGACTAAACTAGGAGATTAATTGTTAATTGCGATTAACGATTGAAATAGAAATTTATTCGTCAATCGTTGATTAAATTTTTGTCCTCTATTCGTCTCCTGTCTTCTATTCGTCATTTTCCCATTTTGAGCATTGCATGAACAGCCAGTACACAACAAGAGTATTTAGCGTTCTTATATGGCTAATGTAAATGGTTTGTAAAAATTTGTCATTGTTTTCAACGGGTAATTAAGGTCAAATTTCTGTGAAAGAGCGACTGTGTAGACTGTTCCACACTTTCTACGTGGCCAGTATGTATAATAATGTGTCCACGTCCACCGAACTTGGTCCTTGGTATTGTCTCGTAACGTTCGCCACCTCCCCTTAGCGTGCTCGTCTGAGGACGAGCAAAGTGGTCGCTGACACTGGAAGGTCGTTTCCATTTTACATTGACACACTCATCGACTCGTGGTTTTATGACGCTACGTGCTGCCCCGACAGACCGGTAGCCGGGTTTATAATCTTACTTTTGCCGCTATTCCATCAACTATGCAATTTACGACCGCCGCGACGTGATTCCCTAAATTACTTTTATTCCTCTAACACTCTAGCGCATACATAATGATCCGACTAATCCAGATATTACATCGTGAATAGTGTTACACACTTGAAAGTTTTGTTACACACTTATCATAAATTCATACCGTGTTATTTTTTTATGAAAATCTTCTGACCTCTTATAAGATGTCCAACATGCTGTTCAATATTCTCGCAAGATTGGTTCGCAGATCGTGATTATGGAAAAATCAAATTTGATTCCTCTAGTACTCTGGTGCATACACAATGATCCAACTGATCCAGAAATTACATCATCATAGTGTTATACACTTAGCATTAGGCAGCGGGTCTTTATGCAAAATAAACATTTTCTAACTGCAGTGAAGTAGAAATGAATTTTCTTTCCTAATATGTTTAATAGGTTGAAAATGATTAAGTAATATAACAGTGTTTCTAAATTCTTCTAATGTTTTCACTGTTGTAAATTACACCTATTCATTTTTGTCATAAATGCAGTTCTTAATTCTTAATTCTTTTTTAAGTAGTTCTTAATTCTTTTAAGGACATTGAAAGAACGTTCTGCCGATGCATTGGAAGCTGGAATTGTTAGAAATATTGTTAAAATTACCTCAACCTACCCTACCGGTCGGCGCGGTAGACGCAGCCATAAAAAAACAATGTCCCCTATGCGATCACTGTCCGTGTAGAACATTGGCTGTTTGACAAGAATCGTGACTTTACTGTATTATGAATTTTCCCAAATTAGAGTTTGAAATTTTTTTATGAGAAAAACGTAGAATTTAGATCTTGGATCTTTGTATTCGGGGCCCTCTTTTGCTTGGGGCCCCGAGCATTTGCTCAAGTTGCCCATAGAATAACACGCCACTGATTAGGATCGAGATATTTGGTGACATTTTACTATAACTCTTGAACCATAAGAACCGATATCTTTGGTTGTTTTCTTTGTATTTCTTGAAATATTCATAATATGACGATTAAATGTCAAGAAATGCGAAGAAATTTCGAACCAAAGACATCTTTGATTTAAATTATCTGGAGAAGTACTAAATAAGTAACGAGTAAACATTTTTAAATGTTATTTTAAGACAATACTATATTTATTATGATAATTATAAGTATATAGGAATAATTTTTTAACGAATTTTAATGGAAATTTCATCCGGATATCTCTTATGGTTCAAGAGTTACAGTAAAATGTCACCAAATTTCTCGATCCACTGTGCGCCGCGCCGTGCTGCTATCGATTCGTTCTTAATTACGGAATGAAATCCTCTCCGTCGCGTAGCGTCGCGTCGCGCGTCGTCGATCGAGATATCCTTCATTTTCTTGCTTCTTTTACTTCTCTCTCGCGAGTCTCCGGACTACGTGGTACAAGAAACGGTTGGCCTTGTCTTACGGTCGATAATCTCGGGATGGGATTCCATTGTTGTGGAATTAGTCACGACTAGGCCTGCGAAGATACATCCGGAATGATGCCTGGCCCAACTCGAATACTCAAAATATCAGTTTTTCATTTTTTTAACGAAGAAATCTCATTACAGATTTATCACAACATTAAGAATAGACGAAACAGAAGTGCATAGAGCAAAAGAAAACAACGAAACAAACAAAAATAGAGACAATTTACATTGAATTGTAAATTAATCTACAATTATAAGAATATATGCTTGTTGAGATGAATCAACTAAAATAAATGGTAATGAAAAAAGTTACTGTTCTAATTTTTTTCTAATAGTGTAGATTCAAGCCTATGAACTATTTTACAAGTAGAAAAAACTCTGACTTGTACAGGCTTCTATTTACTGTACTAATAACAATTTTGTTCGAAACACATGGAGAGTAATGCGACACGAATTTCTAACAGCATTTACAAATGAAAGCACACAATATAACAATTTATATTAACGAATAAACGAGAATTGGAGATCAATCACAGATGACTATCACAGGCTTCTATTTTATAATAACAATTTTGTTTAAAGTCCATGGAGAGTAATGCGATGAATTTCTAACTGCATTTACAAATGAAATCAATTAGTACACAATTTAACAATTTACATTAACGAATAAACGAGAATTGGAGATCAATCACAGATGACTATCACAGGCTTCTATTTTATAATAACAATTTTGTTTAAAGTCCATGGAGAGTAATGCGACGAATTTCTAACTGCATTTACAAATGAAAGCAATTAGTACAGAATTTAACGATTTATATTAACGAATAAACAAGAATTGGAGATCAATCACAGTTAAGTAATTCAACAGCACTATTTTACTTGCGATACTCATTCTTTTGCTAATATATCAAGGTTCTACTGAACTCTATTTTCCGAAGTTAGTACAGACTAGTACAAAGATTGTATTTCTTTGAATTTCAATAGAAAAAAGGGGGGGAATCCTTTCTTAGAAATCAATTGGAAAAACCTATGAATCGCGTTAAGTAACGATCGGGAACTACGTATGTATCAGAGTATCAAGGACGTGGTGAAGAAAGTAAGAAAGTATAAGAAAGTAAATGCTGGCCTTGAACTGTTTGAATCAGTACGCCGCGATTTAGATTCTGCACGATCGCATTCTTACTTTCTGTCTGGTGCATCCCCTAAAATCTCATGGTCTATATCAATAAATCTGTGGTTGCAAGAAAAAACGTCACATGTCACAATTTCTAAAAAATTCAATTTATGCATTACTTGAGCTTTATAGTATATAGGATCTACGTATTTATATCGGAAAAAAGTCATAAAAACAAATTCGAAAGGTTCAAAAAAGTAATGCAATTTAACCGATGCCCTATGTCAAAGCATTAGTGATGAAAACTTTAAACTGCAATATCTCGAAAATGAAATTATGTGACATGCGGCGTTCTTCCTGACAACCACAGAAATAACGCTATGGTTTGTATTACGAGATGTTTATAGCTAGAATTACTGTTCTAACGATTCTATTAAGTAAAACGTATTCCCTTTGTGAAATATAAAAAACATTCAGCAAAGAAAATGCCGTCGGTAGCGAACGTGTGAAAGTTTATACAGTGGCCGGAATTAATATTCTACAAAAGATCTACAAAACGTATTTTCTAAATTTTCAATATAGGCCCACATAAAAAAATTGTAAAACGCAACTTTTAGTATTTCTTCTAAAATTCCGACCTATTGCAATTTTTGAAAAAATTTCTTTTCACATCATGT
The DNA here is from genome assembly GCA_028455795.1 of Lasioglossum marginatum. Taxonomy (NCBI): domain Eukaryota; kingdom Metazoa; phylum Arthropoda; class Insecta; order Hymenoptera; family Halictidae; genus Lasioglossum; species Lasioglossum marginatum. The sequence continues at coordinate 3,267,205 of CM052274.1, forward strand.
GGTAAACTAATTGCTCTAGCTTCCAAAAAAAGTTCAAATCGCATAGATCTACAAAATGTATTTTTTAAATTTTCAATATAGACCCACATAAAAAAATTGTAAAATGCAACTTTTAGTATTTTTTCTAAAATTCCGATCTATTGCAATTTTTGAAAAAATTTCTTTTCACATCATGTAGTAAACTAATTGTTCTAGCTTCCAAAAAAAGTTCAAATCCTATAGATCTACAAAATGTATTTTTTAAATTTTCAAAATAGGCCCACATAAAAAAATTGTAAAATGCAACTTTTAGTATTTTTTCTACAATTCCGATCAATTGCAATTTTTGAGAAAATTTCTTTTCACATCATGTAGTAAACTAATTGCTCTAGCTTCCAAAAAAAGTTCAAATCGTATAGATCTACAAAATGTATTTTTTAAATTTTCAATATAGGCCCACATAAAAAGATTGTAAAATGCAACTTTTAGTATTTTTTCTACAATTCCGATCAATTACAATTTTTGAAAAAATTTCTTTCCACATCATGTAGTAAACTAATTGCTCCAGCTTCCAAAAAAAGTTCAAATCGTATAGATCTACAAAATGTATTTTTTAATTTTTCAATATAGGCCCACATAAAAAAATTGTAAAATGCAACTTTTAGTATTTTTTCTACAATTCCGATCAATTGCAATTTTTGAGAAAATTTCTTTTCACATCATGTAGTAAACTAATTGTTCTAGCTTCCAAAAAAAGTTCAAATAGTATAGATCTACAAAATGTATTTTTTAAATTTTCAATATAGGCCCACATAAAAAGATTGTAAAATGCAACTTTTAGTATTTTTTCTACAATTCCGATCAATTGCAATTTTTGAAAAAATTTCTTTTCACATCCTGTAGTAAACTAATTGCTCTAACTTCCCAAAACTGTTCAAATTGTATAGTACGATATTAAAAAAGTTATCGTCTTTTTTAGAGCGTCCGAATATTAACTCCGGCCACTGTACATACCGATTCTCTCACACGTACGCTGCGATATTGTTCGGATCGAGAAAAACGAAAGAAAAGTGCAGACCAGCACAATCGGAGAGCACTTCGACATGTCTATTAATAATATCGAATGGTAACACCATACACACGACACCAACTTATGCAATCATTCTCACGGCTCACTACCGCGTAATCAAACGACGAAGGATGTCGGGTAGTCGTGTCACAGATATCCAAGCAGAATTTTCAACTATGGATCACACTGCTAATGCGCGAGTAGATGTGGGCATGAGTTTCCTGCGGGAAGGTTGTTAACCCTAGGACACGGCGCACAGTGGGCTATTTGGCCCGAGAAGCCGGAAAAAAGTCGATCTCAAAATTTTGCGCAAGTCGTACAATTTTTGTTGTCCGACGTAGCTAAATGTCTGAGGAATAAAGGTTCAGTATTGATTTTTTTTATTTGTACAGTCATGAAGCACTCTACTTCATCGAAGTCTATATTAAATGTTTATATATTCTTTTATCATTTATTTCATGCAGTGAATATTAAATTACTAATGCTCTCAGCGCAACGGTTCGATCATTTGTTACTTGATTCATAAACATCTATATACAGTGAGTGTAAAAAGTATTCGTTCACGCCCTTTAAAATAGAATAACTTTTTTACAATCGTACCAAACGACCTGATTTTTTATAATCAATTAGAAGCATTGGTTTGCGAAATGATATGCAAGAGATTTTCCAAATAATTAATTTACAAGGTTACATGCAAAAATAAGATGGGCACTTTTTAAAACTTTTTTATTTGGGCACTTAAAAAAAATTTTAAATATATGTTTTGTAGATCCATAGTAGTTACACACATACTGAAAATTTCATTGAAATCGATTAACGATTACACATTGACTTTTGATCAGTTTCTGCTTAAAATCCACAGAATCGTATATCTTTCGATGCGTGTCGTTTTTTCCTGCGTCAACCAATTTCGATGAAATTTTCAGTATGTGTATAACTAACATAGATGTACAAAACATATTTTAAATTCTCATTAAGGGCCCAAATATAAAAGTTTTAAAAAATGCCTTTTTTATTTTTGCATGTAACCTTGTAAATTATAATTATTTGGAAAATCTTTTTTGCATATTATTTCGTAAATCAATGCTTCTAAATGATTATAAAAAATCAGGTCGTTTGGTACAATTATAAAAAAGTTATTCTATTCTAAAAGACTTACGAATACTTTTTACACTCACTGTATTATTGTAATGCGAAATACAATAGGGAAAAGTGTACTGAAAATAGTATAATTTGTAATAATGCGATACTATTTGGAACTCAAAAGATATTCCTTATCAAAGATGAGGAATTTATTTTTTCAATACATTATTTAAATTAATTTTTAATTGCTAGTGTAAATTATCGTAAAAAAATAGTAAACAGGTTAGCCAGGGCATTCGAATGAAGATGAGCATCTTTCTTCTGCGGAACATACTATTTT
>CM052274.1:3275096-3287983 GCA_028455795.1 Lasioglossum marginatum
TCAGAAATATGAAGTCAGCAAAAGCGCTATCCAGAAACTTTATAAAAAATTTCTGAACACCGAAACAGTGGCTGATCGGTCTGGAAGAGCTAGAACGCGCAGTACAAATTGGCGTGATGATGCAAACATCATACGAATGGTGAAGAAAGATCCGAGGACAACTGTCAGGAATATTGAATCACTCAATCTGTCCATTTCCGACCGGACAGTGCGCAAAAGGCTGAGGGAAACAGATTTACAGAGCCGTTTCTCACGTAAGCGCCCCTTGATCAATAAGAGAAATAAAAAAAAGCGACTCACATTTGCAAAAAGGTATGCAAAACAACCCGTGGAGTTCTGGAAACGAGTTCTGTGGACGGACGAGAGTAAGTTTGAGCTTCTTGGATGCAAACAACGACTCCGTGCGTGGCGGAAAACTGGTGAAGAGCTTCAAGATCGTCACTTCCAGAAAACGGTCAAACACGGCGGAGGTAATATCATGGTCTGGGGCTGTTTTTCTTGAGAAGGCGTGGGTCAATTAATAAAAATCGATGGAATCATGACTGCTGACACTTATATCGATATTTTACCCGAGAATTTGGAAGTTTCGTTGATCCAATTAGACTTGGAGAATAACTTTGTTTTGCAAGATAACGATCCCAAGCATACCGCCAAAAAAAACAAAGAAGTTTTTTAATTCCCACCACATAAAATTGCTTGATTGGCCTCCGCAGTCCCCAGACTTAAATGCCATCAAAAATTTATGGTCGATTTTGGACGGAAATGTGAAGAAAACTGGAGTCGCAAACAAAAATAACTACTTCCATGCGTTACAGCGAACTTGGGGAAGTCTCGATCCTAATCATCTACATAATCTGGTCGAAAGCATGCCTAGACGGTTGGCGGCAGTCATTAAGGCCAAAGGAGACCAAACTAAATATTAAATTTAATTTTCTTTCAAGAATAAATTGAGATTTATAAAGTGGTCACATTTTTTTGTCATATATGAAAATTTGTTAAAATAAAGTTATAAGTTCTTGTTATTGCAAATACTCTTTTAATTTTGGTAACAAACCTTTGGCGTGACAATAAACCTTTCAAAAAATCCCGATAATAGGATCCTTTTTCATTAAAAACATTAGTTTTAAGATATTCTATATACAATATAGGATGGTCACTTTATTATGCCGGTCACTGTATACTGTTCATGAGACTTTCACCAACTTATTTGAGGCAGTTTTCTGATTAAAATGACACTAAACACGATATAATTTCAACTGTATTTAGTTTACTGTCCTTTTCTACGTTCGGCGCTGTGGGCCACTGAGGTTACAAAAAAGATAGAACTGCGCGATCTAAGAATTCTTAGATCCAGATTTTACTGTACGTAAAGACGTTCATACTTTATGCGCAATGCAGAAAGATATTTGAATCATTACTTTTCAAAAGATAGAACAACACACACACACACGCACACGACTTCTGACCATAAAAAAGAATAGATAAAATAGTTTATAATTTGTTGAATGCACCGGTTTCTTGTCAGCCGCAGCAATCAACTGATCTCCTCAGCTGTGCACACGCGACACGAACGTGATAAAACATAATTATTGTTTGCTTTTTGTTCCTATACATTACTCTACAACTTGCACGATACAACAGCTCGGTAAAATGTTAAATATTAAAGATGTAGTTATTGTCCGATCATACAGGAATTCCCTCTACATACTGCGCGCGGTGTACGGTAGGAGATCACCCGCACACCGTACACTATCATATTATAATAAACATATTATTTACAAGAAAGTTAGAAAATTTTAACAGTCAAATTAAGCGTTATTCTGAGTTTGTTGCTAGCATTGTCGATAAGATATCTCTATAAGCGCTAAAAGTACTTCAAAAGCAACTTTAGACCCTAACAATAATGAAAGTGTTATAAGCAAACAAAATAATATGGGTCCCAATAATTTTTTACATTTCAAGAACATTATTCTAGATTTACATTTGGAAACCGCCAGACTTTATTTTTTTACGTTCTTACACCCTTAATAGGATTTTTAATTGAACTGTACGATTGTTCTGCTACTTTAATGTGCTGTATATAGTATTTTCGGAAATTTATTGTGAAATCTAGAGATTGCTAGAACGATATTTAAAATTGTTGACTAAAGAGTTTTAAAGATCACTGGATAGATTTACATAAACACATTTGATTTATTCTAAAAAATAGAAAACTAGACAATTAACTTCGTCACAGAGAACGGGTTAGGTTTTCAATATAAAAAGTGGAACACGATAGAATATAAAAAATGGATAATGGATATCGCTCAAAGGGATATTAGTTATACTAGAATTACTTGAAAAGCTTCAGACAGAAACAGAGCTTGAAAAGAAATTTATATGGTTTTTAAATTGGAAATTGCATGTTTTTCCCGTTCGTGACTGAATACGACCCCTGAACAAACTCCATTGGGTCACAGTGGTGTGCCCGTTGATTTTAATTAAAATTTTTCTGGTCAATCTAGAGCAAAAATAAGCAGACCCATCCATTTCTGATATCCAGAAAATTCATTGATATACTTAATTTTTTAATCAGGTCGCAATAGCTCAATTCACTCTCACGATTAATAATTTTCTTTTATTTTTAGGGTTCTTTTTTTATTTTTGTTTTTGTTACTTTCAATTTTAAGTTTTAAGGTACTTTCTTCCTTGTTTCTTTTTTCTTTAGAAGTTTCCTTGTCTCTTTCTTTCTAATCTTGCTATTTATTTATTGGTACGGTTGTCAATAGTGCAACCAGTTATACTATATGTATTTTGTGCAGGAAATGGACAATCGTATGCTTCGTAAAAATATTTGAAACAAATATTTTCGGCAGTATGAGCATTTTATGAATGCTAATTATTATTTATTTATGAATGCTAATTATTATTTATTTATGAATGCTAATTATTATTTATTTATGAATGCTAATGCTGTCACATACCAATATTGTTTCGTACCAAGAATACTGAAATCAGATACAGCTCGGAAAAATTAAGATTAAACAAAGAAGTACAACAGGACCTCGATTAATCGGCTTGATCGGAAGACAAACAGCCCGGATAAATTAAGGCCCGATGAATAATCGGGACCCGAGGGACATAATTAAAATGTACACTATATCCCAAAATAATTTTTTTATTTCTGTAAATTTATTTCCCTTCGTTAATCGAGGTCCTACTGTATATCAATGAATTTTTTGAATATCATAAAATTAAATATTAATTGTCTTTATAAATAACGTCCATAAGTATTGTCAAAAACGCTCGGACATGGGTCTGCTTATTCTTGCTCTAGATTCACCAGAAGAACTTTAACTAAAATCGACGACCCCACCACTGTGACCTCTCTTTGTTAGATGCCCTCGGCAGATGAGCGTTAAAGAATATTCGCGTAGAATTTAAGAGAAAGTACCATAGGAGGTTTACTCACCGTTGCACGCGGTGACAAGGCACGCCAGGAACAGGAGCAGCCGAGTAACCATTTTGGAGAGCATGTGAGACGTCATCTTCGGTACCGCATTTATTACCGAGCGTTCTTGAGAGAAGATCAAAGCCTCGTGTTTCGCAGGGCCGATCGCGCTTGTCGTTACGCACGTGTACTGCCGCCAAAACGATTCGTCGCGTACGATTTGTATCCGCACGACGATGACGCATGTAAAAGCCCCCTCCGTGACACCTTTTCACGAACGTGTAAACGTTCCTCGGACGCAAGAACGATTACACCTTCTCCACCCTGCACTTCCGTCGTATGACGACGATTCTTCTGTACCGTTCTCTCTCTCACTCTTCTCCTCTACACTTCGGTCAAAATCACAGTTATCTCGTCAGCAACTTCAGCCGTTTATTCTTCCCTCGAGACGTCTCGATCAGTATCCGCAATGATCCAGGAAGCTGCACTCCATCCGTCCGGCCTCTTTTCTCTATATCGAAGAACGAAAGATTCTATTGAGAGAGGCCCTCGAATAGGAATGGAACGCGGTGCGCCTGTCCAGGGGAAGGGGGTCCAGAGAGCGGGGTGAGAGGGAGGGGGAAATCGAGTGCAAATAAAAAACTGCCGCGATACATCAATAACGGAAGGATCATCTAAAAGTACTTGACCTTCTTGGATCGCGTGGAAGGGAACGGTGTCGAGAGAAACCGGTGTAACGCGAATGTGGCCAAGAAATTTTTATCAGGCTACCTGGTCACCAAGTCCGTTCGCCGATTTATGACGTAGTTCCGTTATCGTAACGTCACGTTGATCCGTAAAAGTAGTATGTACCCAGCCAGCCCGGACATAGCCGTGGCTTTATTGCTCTTTCGAATTCGCGTGAACGCGTTAACACTAGGCCTGTTACTTTCCTTCGAAGGTCGAAGATTCCGAAGCTTCGAAGTATTGTAAATTATTAGAAGATTGAAAAAAACTGAGTTTCTTTTTTTTTAATCTAATTTTTGTGTTAATATGTTTATTTATCAAAAATCGTGACATTGAAATTTCGGGCACTTCGAAGACTTCGAAACTGCGAAGGGTCGAAGCTTCGGAGAAGTAACAGCCCTACTTAATTCAGACTTTTCCAAGTGTCCTATACCGAAAATTTCAAATGGAATGCAGAATAGTTCCGGATTGTTCTCGGATTTCATCTTGGTTGTACGAATATGATTTTTTTTTGTAGGTAAAAGTGATCCATTCAATTGTATCTAGCGTTAGATTTTTAGAGTCACAAATCTGCATACGAGAGAAAATGAGAAATAAAGTACTCATGTGTTACGATTAAAATTGCAAACTCTTCAAGTTTTTATAATTAGTAGACTGCGGATGTTTATGCAATTTGCAATTTTCGTAGACGCATTTTTAGAAAATCGAATGAAATCAGTTCCTATTTTGTGTGTTAGTAGTCTTTTCAGATAAGAAATAAATTAAAATCATCCTAAATTCCGCCGAATTTTATATTCTAGTATTTTTTTGAAAATTTGTAGAAGCCATAAAATTGCATAAAGATCTGCTGTCTAATTATTAGACTGTGGATCTTTATGCAAAATAAAAATCTTTTACCTGGATTGCAACGAACTGGAATGAAATAGAAATTAATTTTCTGTCCTAATTTGTTCAAGTATAACAGTATTTCTAGATTCTTCTAATGTTTTCACTGTTTTGAATTACGCATAAAATCCGCTGTTCTATTAATAATACATCACAACTTAGTTACTTTTAATAATGGGCACCTCTGGAGCAAGAAAATGTAGAATAATTACTAATTTTTGTTCTTGTAAGACTATGGAAATGTAAGCTGATATTAACGTGTATCATAACGTGTGACATGACGTGTATCGCTCGTACACATTGAACAAAAGTTCCAGTTTATAAAGTAACAAGGTGTTTTCATAGGAAGGCGACTCCGCCGGATTAAAAGTTATGTTCTGATGAATTGTGAATACTGTGTCTGTGTGTCGTTTCTATGTCCAACTTCTTATGACAGCTTTTCATGACCTCTCTCTCTTATCGATTCAAACCAGAGACTAAGATTTCTATCAAAATTTATTAAACAATGTACAATCGAGTACAAAAGTTTATCATATTTTGAATATTTTAAATAAATCATCAAAACTTTCTTTGGGCATTCATTCGATTATTAGATACAATTAAGCACATTTTGAAAAACAACGTTTTTGTATTTGTTTACAAGAATATACACGTAAGTCGAATAAAAAATGAACAAAATTTTTGTAAATTTTATTATCACCTTTCTGCACCTGTCGGCTGTAGAATAAATTCGAAGATTCCATTTATGCTTTTTTACGTAAATAAATACAAGAATCTTTATTCACAGGTGTATCCGAACTTTTCTGATTGACTGCAAACGTTATTCGTTTCTATTACATCAAACTGAAATACTATTTATTGGTTTTTTTTATATTTAATCTCCAGAGCAAATATGGGCATACAATAACCGTAAAGATCCGTTTGCTTCTACTAAATGTTCATCCGTAAACTGAATTTAGTCATTGTAAAGAATCCATAAGACAAAAGTTTACTCTTTGTTTCACAAGATGGTGTGCTTTTTGTAGTTCGAGGATAAAATCGGCGATTATCAGATCGTTCAGATAGAAGAATATCAGGACGCAGAAAATCACGACGATAAACCGTGATCATTAGACTGCCGTTCTTTATGCAAAATTAAAATTTTCTCCATCAATTATAAGACGCAGGAACCAAGTATAATTTCCTTCCTTTCTTTAATAATTCTAATAGATTAAAATCAGTACGCAAACATTCTTAGATCCTTTTAATCTGTACACTGCACAGTGTTGCGATCAATGCTAATTAGCTGAACAAAACTCGTAACGCAATTCCGTAAACAGTAGATGCTAGTCATATGAAGTAATCTCTACACGGTAAGAATATTAACATTTCTCTGTCGGTAAAACTCCAAAAGTTTTTTTTTACACGATAGAACTGTGTAAGCATTTTGAATTAATATTTTCCTACATTTTGTAAGAAGGTCCATAAAAGCTCTTATGTCTAATTAATAGACTGCGGATCTTTATGCAAAATCAAAATTTTCTCCATCAATTATAAGACGCAGGAACCAAGTATAATTTTCTTCCTTTCTTTAATAATTCTAATAGATTAAAATCAGTACGCAAACATTCTTAGTTCCTTTTAATCTGTACACTGCACAGTGTTGCGATCAATGCTAATTAGCTGGACAAAACTCGTAACGCAATTCCGTAAACAGTAGATGCTAGTCATATGAAGTAATCTCTACACGGTAAGAACATTAACATTTCTCTGTCGGTAAAACTCCAAAAGTCTTTTTTTACACGATAGAACTGTGTAAGCATTTTGAATTAATATTTTCCTACATTTTGTAAGAAGGTCCATAAAAGCTCTTATATCTAATTAATAGATTGCGAATCTTTATGCATTTATAGGAAAATTGAGTAGATAGATGGAATTCAAAATTGTTGAAAAATTTTCAAAATTTTCAATATCATATATTGACATCTTAAAATCTCTATTAAAATCATTAAGTGAAGAAATAACATTCAATTTGGTTTTTATCTCTTGCAATCGATGTAGACAATTTTTATGATATCCCCTCTATTAAAATTATTAAGGGAAGAAATAACATTCAATTTGGTTTCTATCTCTTGCAATCGATGTAGACAATTTTTATGATATCTCCTCTATTAAAATTATTAAGGGAAGAAATAACATTCAATTTGATTTCTATCTCTTGCAATCGATGTAGACAATTTTTATTTTGCATGAAGATCCGCAGTCTACTAATTAATATCAATCGATATCTTTAAAATACGTTCTGTGTACTTACTTCTCTACATTCTAAAGTAAATTTTTATAATGGAAACTAGCGGCGAAAGTATATTTTATTGTCTTAATCAATTCCGTTAATTATATATACATAATTATGAAGATTATGTACGCAATATTCAACAAGCTCAAAGTAGGCAATAAACTGAAAAATTTTTTTGTTGGTAGCGTTAGAGCAGACTTTGAACTTTCTTTTCATGTAAATTTTAAAATGCGGAAATGTGCGGAAATTAGCAATATTTATATTTTTAGTGACAGCGATCGCTATTTCGCGATCTGAATTTTTGGAAGTTTGGAGGAATTTTCAGAAAGACAATCATCTTAATGGATTGTATAAATATGTTTTGGAGAAATCGTGTATAGATACGTTATATGTGAAGAAGCAGAAAAATCTATACGGGTTAATATTTCCAATATCTGCACACTTTGTATTAGTATTTATAAAGAAGGTTTCGTCCAGCTAGCACCTCGAATCGCAGCACTGTTTGAAATTGTACCCACCCATTTTCGCCATAAATGCATAAAATCCGCAATCTAGTGATCATTGTCCCGTAGAAAGACGGTAGGTAGCGGAGATTTGACGATCGAAGGAGATTGCACAGAACCCTGGCCGGACCAACGATGATGCCAATTTGTCAATGATACTCGAACGGAAAGTAACGCCGTTACTCAAAACTATGTGTCACGATAATTACCATATATTAGTCGAGGTAAGCGATCACGCTGGAAACAACGATTTAAGAAAGCGGCCGTGCGCGTATTCCCTTGAACTTTCCTCGAACGCGAGTAACGGAATCGGGCCGGGTGATTCACCGATCTACAAAACGATTGAAAATTGAAACGCGTTCGGTACCGAAGCACGGTGCGATCGATCTCTCGAAGATCGTCATCTCCGGCAGAAAGCCGTCGGGATTTCCCGCAACAGGCGACGGATGGTCCTACGCAAATATAAGAAGGCAAAAAAAAAGTCAAATATTTCGAAAGTCAGACAGAACGTCATGTTTGGACTATCGCTTTCCCTTCAAATTATTCTGGCTCGGCTGAATAGAAAATAAACACGAAAGCGGTGCTCAGCGGAGCACGCGTGCTACGAAGAATTCTAAGGTAAGTCGAAATTTATCATGGAAAGCCTTCACTGAGATATCCCGAGTAAACGATCTTGCGAACGTCACACAAGGATCACAAGGATTTACTCACTGTCACTGTTCGCGTATATGTAGGTATGCGTATCCCTTGTTGGAAGAGTCCCCTCACTATTTCTATATCACTTCTGGAGCGCCGACGAAGTCACAAGCTCGAGACTCGGTGCACGAATATGCTCTCTGGGTTTTCTACTATCGAGGAGTTCTAATCTAGCGTGGAATAGAAACGCTTGCTGCGTGGCGTCTGTGACTCACTATGTCGACGTGCTGTGCACAGAGACGCGAGAAACGATAACGCGGAGCCGATCGTCCAAGGGAGAGACTCTGGGAATCCCCTGCGAGCGGAATGTCGCGTGCTCGAGCGTAAGCACCGTGGCTGACTGCAACTGCAGACGTTAGGACGGACGATGGTCGCCGTGTTGTCGTTGTCGTTGCCGTGTCTGTGATCGTGTCCGTGTCCGTGTCCGTGTCCATGTACGTGCTCGTGTCGGCATGTACCAGTAGATATCAGTGTCGGCGTCGGCGTCGGTGTCTGTCCGGCGTTCGCCGTATGTGCCTTCGACTTCGTCAGTCGCAAGTGGGGGTCCAATGTTACCAGGGTACGCACCGGTGCCGGGGGCCCCCCTACCAGAGCGAGAGCTCGGCCGAGACTCGTCATCGGTAACTCCACCTTCTACCTCCTTCCACCTGACTCGACTGTTCGGGGGAAACGTTCTTTAGTCCCGACAGGGGAATCAGGTGTATCTCGGGAATTGTTTCGATGCACCCTTCTGCTCCGGATACGCGGGAACGGACCTGGTTGCGTCGTCCCGGCAGCCTGGAATGCTGCACTGTCTGCCGGTGAGCTGGGTTTTGCGGCTTCCTTGAAGCGGTCACGCACGGAATTCGATGGCAGTGAACGGATAAGCGGTGAACTACGCAGGGAAACAGGTGAATCCTCTTCGGCTGAGAATACGCGCGATGGGAATTCGAGATCGATCTGTCGGCTCGTTTAATATTTCGCCTTTGTTTTAGCGTAGCATTGACCTAACCCAGAACTTTTCTCTCTCTCTCTCGATATGGAATCGAACACGCTGCGAAAACGTTCGCGGAGAATTATAGTCGAGGATTTATGTGTTCAAACTGAACCTCAATATTACTTACAATTAGTTGTAAACTCATATCGTGTGCCCGATTTAGATTGTAAGTGGATACGAAACAAAAATATTGGTATTTTTAATTAACTTAATGACTTTTGCGAATTATAATAATAATAATGCCTGACCCTCAAATTTGACAATATTGTTTTAAAGCAATCGGTCCCTTTAGATTTTGTTTTCTCTTGCGGACTCTCTTCTCTTCATCATTGTTGTAAAAATACATATTCCATCACAATTATTGGCGTATAAAACGTAGAAATATGTATTCGTTTCGCACATTAAATAACTTAGCATCGTTAATTAATTCGTTCTTTAGGTCATACAGAAATTACTCGCAGAAGCGTGGTCTAATGTAGCAAACGGTTTCATCACAGAGCTTCGTTCTACTTTGGCGTGCAGAAATTGAAGTTTGATTTAAGGTTAAGTCGGAGATAAGTACAATAGAATGGTAATTGCTGCAATTTCAGTGCTCGACAATTAACGGCCGTCTCTCGACGAGGCAAATTAGTATGAAATTCAGTTACCAGCGATCAGCTGGTGGGAGGGACTTTTGCGAAGCACACACACACAAAACGTGATAGCATTCGGAACAATGGCGGATGGCTCGAATAGTTCGAAACTGATACGCGATGGTACCGGAACCCACGAACCAAATAGTCTGCATAATTACACGTAGTACTAACTCTGATCGATATTTCTATCCGGCTTATCAGCGTCATTGGACACGATGGTTTATCGTCCCGTGTACGACGTTCCCGCGTGCATTACAGCCACGTCGATGACAATCGATGCGGCACACATTTTCCACGCCGCGCCGCGCCGCGCCGCGCCGCCGTGCACTCCGACCATGACCTCGAAGTAATTGTTTCATTCTTTGTATGTGATCTACCGATACCATCGATCTTGAAACAGGGTTGCGGGGAGGGGGCAAAGGTGACTAACCCAGACCTCGGATAACACGTAGGTATACTTTCAGTGCTTTGTAATATCACATTGTAATGCGAATTTCCATTTTATTTCAAGTGTTCAGCTTTGCGAGCTAAATACGAACCTGTGAGCTTTCTTTTCAATTTTCTATAGGTCAACAATGATACATTTAACTCTTTGAGGCACACGATTTTAAAGAAAATAAAAACCCACAGTTGCACAGAATTTTTTTTAACATCAATATAACTTCAACTTTTCGAGGTGGGTTAAAATATATCCCACTTTGCATAAAAAGCTAAGGAAAAGGTGGGACAGTCTTTACCCATCTAACCCCAAAGAGTTAAATAGTTTGATTTTCTCCTACATGTTCATTTTTGAAAATAAATTGTTGTTGTATATTTTCGAACATATTTCTGTTTCTATAATGTAATATTAAATCACCTTCTTCAAAAGGGTTAATGAAATAGCTTTATGTATAGTGCGACTGTAGAGATGTTGCTGTAAAAGCACAAGCCACATTAAAAATTGAAAATTTATATTCCTCTATTTCAAAATTGATTTATCAACGATTTAAAGAATGTACAGATTCAAGAATTATGGTAATTAATGCCGACATCCCTCCGCCGTAGCCGTGCTCCGATTGGTTCGCGTTTTTTGATAATACATAACTCCTTGATAAAGCCGTGGAGAACATTTTTGCTAAGGAAAAAGTTACTTCAAATGACCTCAGGAATTATCCCTTTCAAGGAAGTACAACATTTTTGGGACACTACGTATAAAAAATATATAGTAATATTTAAGAACTTAATAAATGCGAATTAAAAACGTACTTGTATGCGTTGTTGTAAGTTATTTTGGCTCGCTCAAAAATGTGCGGCCTTTGGCAGCACGTTGGACGAGAAACGTACTCAATGTGGTAATTAAACAACTAATCCAGTTGGAACTACTTAATTAATACTTCTCCATCGCTAGTTAAAACGAACGACAAACTGAACCGTTTGCATTAACCGCCAATAGATGTCAAGATATTCTAATACCTTTATACAATAAATAATTATAAAATATAAATAATATAAAATAAATGTATTTAGTATTTCACATTAAGAGCGACTCATCCTATTATTAACCCTTAACTGGACGCATGGGGTCTATTTGACCCCGAGTGATATAAAATAGTATATAACTTTTCCAGTTTTAAAAGCACAAATTCCATACTTCATGTAATCCTCGGAAATGATGTTTCCTTCGTGTTTATCATGAAATTTGTGTACTTAGTTTTTAAAAGTGTCATTCGTTGTTGAAATTATTTGGAAATGGGCAGAAAAGACCCCATAAATATTGGGGTCCAAAGAGACCCCATGCGCCCACTAACGTAAGTTTATAGGCGCGCCCAGTTAAGCGTTAAATAATTATTGATTTTTTTGTTCTTGTTCGGCTACCTTTTTAATCAGTCAATATTTACACACTCGTTGAAAAGTAAAGAAATGATAACTTACTTTTTATTCATTATCGTATGTAGTACATTATTGAGTGAATGTATAAATCGAGTCGCATCTTCTACCTGCAGAGTGTTCCATAATGGATCCATTATCTTTTATTCATATTTATCAAATATTGCTACACATTTCGCTAAAATAAAACTTTCATTTAAACCCTACAATCTGTTCGTACGTGTTCTAAAATATTGAATGATGGCTAAAAGTTCGTGCTAGATTTTCAGAGACCTTGAGGCCTTCCACGAAGAAAAGTTTACCGAAACGAATCCACCAGCTTATAAAACAGTGGAGGACAATTGTTGAACATTTTGTGGAGACTATATAATTCACCGATAAAATTATTTACTTCAAAATGTAATCGCTTGTCTTCTATCATCAACTTGGGAACGAATTTTTGCAGTAATTTTAATCCTTTAGCGGATTGTCACGTGACCGTTCAAACTAATAACCATTTAATGTATGCTCACGTATCGGTTTGAGGTCTAAAGGTTGTTGCTTAAAGGGTCTAGGAGACTAAGAATGGTGAATCGGCCCCACCCTGGATTTTTATTGAAATTGTGTGGAAAACATTGGTTTTAGGTTGAAAAATAACTCCCCAAAATTTTAAGTCATTTTTTACGCGCCGCGCCGTAAAACGAACGTCCATTCTAGTGCTGAACGCAACGGGCGGCAACTCATATCGGGCGAAGATATTTTGCTTTCTGGATCGAAAAAAACGTCGAAGTTGGAAACTTGAACGGGTGGTTGTTCAAGATAAAAGTCTGCTCTATCGCGTGGTATAGTTTGATTTTCCGCTGGACCCTTATTTTTTTGGTGGCGTAATATCATTTGTTTTTCAATATTTAACTAT